>JAJKFI010000131.1:183272-199632 GCA_029204185.1 Lerista edwardsae | reverse complement strand
AATAATAATAATAATAATAATAATAATAATAATAATAATAATAATAAAAACCCCACTACATTTTCAGCCACAAATGAGCTGACCAGAGCAGTTTATGGAGGAAAAATAAGATGGTGACTTGAACGCAACTATTTTTACCTTGGTTGTTGCTGTTTTCATTGTTCTTTTGGATTGTTGTGATAATTACACGGTTTTACTCTAATCTTGTATATTTTATTAGTGCAGAAAAGGATAGTCATTGCGACAGCACAAACGCTCCAGTAGTCTCACCTCTAAGGCGGAAATCAGGCTGTTCAAGGCATGGAAGCCGCCACCTGTTGGAAGGTTCTCCACAGCGCTACCATAAGAATTTGGTCGCTTCTATAAGATGGCGGCTGCCTGGTGTACAGTGTGTTCCTGGTCCTTTCTTGCAGGACAGAGCTGTAACGTGGCTGGGTAGATTTCCTTCAGCCTTCAGCAAAATACTGCCAAAAATTGCCCTCTGGTGACATTTCAGCATAGGTTGCACCTTTTTACAAGAAAAGGTGACCATTGTACATACACCTGCTTGTTGTGGAGCCAAAGAAATGTACCGTACTGGCGTACGGTAGGTATATTCGAGGTGGGAGATAGATGGAGAGGAGCAAAACTGTGCGGGGGGGAGGATCAGGCCCGCATAGGGTGGGACCTGCCGGTGGTTTCCAATGCTGGATCCAACGTTCTGTCTTGGGCCCGGCAGCCCAACACAGGGATTCTTGATTCTCCGCTGGCAAAATAGCCAGCGGAGATGAGGGGTCCCATTGCGGGATAAATGTCCTCTTTTCCTGAGGAGAACCCAGCAGTTTCCATGGATTCTGTGGGATGCACAATGGCTACTGCTGCTCCTACGGACCCCAGACAGTTTAGGATTGGGCTGCCTGGAAGAAACAACTCATCTAGGGTACAAGCCAACCAAAGTGAAGCACTTTTAAACCATGTGAGCAATTTTAAATGGATGTAATGTTTGCTAAGGCTATGATCCTACACTATACATTTTTATGGGAACAGTTGTCATTGACCTCAAAGGGACCTCTGACTGGATATGCATATGATTGCAATGTAACTGACTGAGCTGGACATTGGTTCTTTGGTTCAAATCTTGCCTCTATCATGAAATCTTGGGGAGGGGCACCAAACCATGGCCTCTCAGCTCCATCTGCAATTGGGAGTAAGATAGACTTACTCTACAGAGCTGTTGTAATGAAAACACATGTGAACTGTAATGATCATGCCTATGAAGTGGGGTGTGCACTCAGAAAGCACTATACAAGTATTAAGTACCGCATTTACTCATGTATAAGTTGAACTCATGTATAAGGAACCAAAAAATCACACAATTTGCTATGACCCATGGATATGTCAAGGGTAAAACTTGTGTTTTTTTAAAAAAATGAAATTCTTTGAAAATGACTTGCCAATTCTTTGAAAATGACTTGTTCTGAGGCAACAATGGACAACCAACCAAAAAATGGAGACATTTCACTTTCTTCTGAGGCAGCATAGAAATGGAGCTATTCTTCAAACAAAGAAGGAAGAGAGATGAAGGTGCTTATGGGAGTTGTAGGCTTAGTGAGGAATGCTGTGCAGCACTTCCATAGCAGCAGACCTCATAATGACTACAATTCCCATAAGCACCTTCATACCTCTGCCTGTTTGGAGAGGAAGGAAAATAGCTACGGGTTTTTTTTGCTTGCTGCCTGTTGGTGTCAGAGAACAATTACTGGTAAGTAAAATTGCTGCATTTTGTCAACCCCCTGCATCTTGCTTCTTAGCCTAGCCCCTCCTCCAGCTGCTGTTAGAAGCTTTATTAACCATATTGACCCATGTACAAGTCCATGTTTTCAGGGTCAATTTTCAGGCATAAATGTTTAGATGTATATAGTACATGAGTATATAGGGTATTATTATTTCAGTGGGACTGAGAAGTGCTCAATTTTGACTGGTTTGTGTTTGTCCACATCACGAGTTAGACCTGCTTTTAGAGTTAGACCTAAAGAGTTAGCATTCTTTATTACTCTTCCTCTAAGACCATCATGATGAAGATTTATATACTGTTCACAAAGTGGTTTACATAACAAAATAAATAGTAGTCATTTGGTTTTTATTTATAATTTAATGAGGGTGCATGGGTAATGACTGTTTTAGTGGCTTAATCTGCTGACATTATGACTATATCACCTACCTAGTACACTCGATTATAATTTATAATGATAATATATATACAGTATATATACTGTACACACACACACACACACACACACACACACACACACACACACACACCCCTATATCTATATCTATACATACATACATAATACATACATACATAATACATATAACTCATACAAACCACATAAAACCATTTTCCCCCACCTCTAATGCTAGGTGAAAAAATGGCCTACATATGCTGTTGGGTGGCAGTAACATGCTACCTTCTGCACAGAGCAACTTATTATGCATTATCTATTTTACTTGATAAACATAATTAAGTTTTGTGTTTAGGTATCACATCATTTCCTCAGAGAGGAGCCGATGGCCATCCATTTTGCACAGATACAGATCGCAGCAATGATGAATTAAGTGGGAAATTAATCATAAAGGTAATTAAAATATATTTGTTACCCTCATAAACCTGTCAAGGAGAAGTGGAGTTTGTTTGTGAAAATTCTTTAATTGCTGGCTATACAGGCTAAATATCTCTGTACGTATCTCTTGTTAATTATTCACCAAGCAATCTGTTGCCGGGAACGTTCCAAACTCGCATTTCAATGAAGTTCATTTTGCACGCAATACGATTTTTCAAACGCAGCTCTTTCTTGCCCAAACTGGATTATTTTTTCCTTTCTGCCAAACAGACACGAACAAAACACAAAGGTGCCATAGAATAGTCTTTAAATAAATTATTTGCTGCAAATATTCAAAATGCAAAATTCAAGACGGTCAAAAAGTTATCAAAAAGACGGTCAAAAAGTCTTATCATTTCGTATCAACCATGGAAAGCCTGCTTAAAACAGCAGTCCCAAACACCTTCTCTGGCACCATGTGTATAGAAGTTCCAGCACTTCTCACTTTTCCTTAAAAAGAAAAATTCTTGCACACAGAATCATAGCCAGAAGGACTGTGAATAAGGCACAGTAAATATGGCAGGTATGCCATGTATGCAGCCATGAATGTATCATCAGAGCCATCCTTTAGATTGTGAGCCCTTTTGGGACAGGGAGCCATTTAACTTTAATGTTATTATTTGCCTGTAAACCGCTTTGTGAACTTTATGTTGAAAAGCGGTATATAAATACTAGTGATTGATTGATTGATTCGGGGCAATGACTGGAGCGCCTGCACATTGCCATCACTGTCCTGAATGACTCCATGGTGAGGGGCCTCTTATACTGCGTGTTGTGGTGCCTGCCATATTTACCACACTGCCCCTCCAGCTACACTACTGCTTGTGCCGCATCAGCTGTGTCATTTCCCACAAAGAAGAGACATGGGTGTGTGGCTCGAGGATTGCTCCTGAAACTCAGAAGCCCTGCTGTGCTCACAAAGCCCACTAACAATTTCTGACTAGTGGTGAAGACCTCTGCAAGTGGCTGCTCCATCAGAACTGGAGCCACAGTTTGCATACGAAACCGTCAGTTCCACATTAGCCTTCATGTGCTCTTGATCTGACCGATGCCTTCCATCGGTGCCTTCCATCGGTGTTGGTCATTCTGTCCTTGTGCAGGTTGCCTCTTGTCCTTGCTTCTGTGATGCAGCTCTCTGCAAATTCTCCTTATTTACCTCCATTGGGTCTTTCCAGTGTCCATTGGTATCTCTTCCACCACAGATCACTTACCTCTGAGAGCCAGTACTCTGTAGTAGTTGGAGTGCTGCACTTGGAGCAGGAAGATCCAGGTTCAAGTCCTCACTGAGCTGTGAAGCACACCCTGGACCAGTTTCATTCCTTGAAGCCTAACTGATTTCACAAGATTGTTTTGAGTTAAAAATAAAGCAGGGAATGTGTGGAGGCTTTGCAAGTTGTGCTCAGCTCCTTGGAGGAAACATAGGATAGAAATGTAGCAAATATTAATATCATTCAAGCCCAACCTTATGCAAAGGCCCCTCCCACCAATGCAGCCACATCACCAGAACCTGTGCTAAGTCCTGCACCTATAGGCAGTCACAGGTACAGGGGGTACCCAGCTTCTCCAGGTAAGGGAACATTTGTTGCTTTGCTCAGGAGTAAGACTGTGATGTCAGTGATGGGCCTACTCAGACGTATACAAGATCCAGGTAGGTGGATTGAGGCCACAAAGGGGGGCAAGGATATCAGGAAGGATAACCCTTCCTGGCTTTGATAACCCCCCCAGTCTCCACCTTGTTCCTACCACTCCCCATTCTACCCACCCCCTTTACCACCACACTGCACCAGGACCAGAGCTTTTTCCATTGATTGCTGGTGTGTGGTCATAGCTGCTCAGACTTACAGCAGCAACCTGGCTGTGCAGAATGGCAGGCTGCATTGTGCAAGTGCCATAAAGCACACTGTACTGCCAGGGTAGGAGTTCCAATGGTGCAGTTGGTCCATAGGCTTGGATCTTTAACGTAAGTAGTAGTAGAACATACGTTTTGCATTCAGAGATTCTAGATCCAGTCCCTGACATCTCCAGGTCAAAGGATCTTGAGGCTGCCAGCAGGACTGTGTAAGACTGCTGACTGGGACTTGGAGAACCAGCTCAATCAGAGTAGAGAGTACCAGGCTACAATGAACGAATGGTCTGAGGCAGTGATGTCATGCACCCACTATGCACCACTACACGAGTACCAGTTCCTAGAAGTTGAGCTGGCCCCGCCCACTCGAAGCTGGCCCCGTCGGCTGGTTGGCTCAGCAGCTGCGCATGCGTACTGCACTCCCGCAGCCGTTGCCTGCACTTTCTGTGAGGAGGCAGGCAGGCATGCAGCGTGGTGGTGGCGGCAGCAGCGGAGTGAGAGGATCGGAGGCGGCGGCAGCAGCAGCAGCAGCAAGGGAGACCCGGGAATAAGGCAGCAAGCATGAGAAGGTAGGCTGCCTGGGGCTCCCGCTCCCTCCAGCTGTGCAGATCCAGTGTCCCGGTTCCTCCTGCAGCCTCCCCCCAGCCCCAGCCCCCACGCGGTCTTTTTTTGGTCGCCCGTTCCCCCTCCTGCTCCTTGCCGGCTCCTTGCATTTAATATTAAAGTTAAATGGCTCCCTGTCCCAAAATGGCTCACAATCTAGTACAGTCTAGCCTGCTATTTAACCAGGGAACAGTTGAAGCAAACTATGTCTATACGCATCTCTAGAAAGCAAAGCAATAGAAGTTAAATCAACACTAACCACAAGCTGAAGTTATTACAAACTTGATCACCTCCATGGCAATAATCATGACCTCACTTCAGGCTATGACCTCACTTCCTGCCACGACATCACTCTCGGCTTATGATGTCACTTCCGGTGGGCGGACCCTGACAAGTGCCAATCAAAAGTGAGTACCTGTTCCTAAATCATTTAGATGACACCACTGGTCTGAGGTCTAATGTACCTTAATGTGCTCATGAGTGTAATGTGCCCTAGTGTAAACTGAGCCTTAACACTGTAGTAGTATACACCACAACTTCTGAAATCTGACCTGTGTGCAGAATTGCATTATGTTTTTGGAAACTGGGAGGAAATATGCCAAAGATTTCAATGCTAGCTTAAGCAAACCCCACCCTACCCCACAATGCTTTATGGATATGTAATAATCTTCTAACAGTAATATCAAGATATTTTCTCAATTTCCTACACTTGACTAAATTCAGCCCTGATGTGTTCTGTAATGAAGGGTGATTCAAACTCACTAGGAAAAATAATGCAGAGCCCATCATTTCAAGATTGGTTATCGTGCTGCGGCTGAATTCATTTTCATGTGAAAAGGTACCATCTCTGGGTAGATGCATACAGTTCAAGGTAGAACTGGAAGAGTTCATTTGCATTTCAATGGGAATAAAGAGAAGAATTTGATAGGACTATGCCTACAAAGAAACACAGAAGTCTAGGACATTATATATCCACTTTGTGAGCAATTCAAGTACCATTTGTTTATAATATTTTCTTTACTTGGATTTTTAACCTGCTTCATCCCAGGAGACACAACCTGGATAACAATACATAGGGATGAATGTACTAGTAAAACACATGGGTCACAGAAGCTTCGCCACACACAGCTGTGTCTTTGGCAACAGTTCAGATTCTACACATTCTGTTGCATATCCTCCAGTATCATTTTCTTTCCTTTGACCCATTTTTTCTGCCAGCCATATATAGGCCACACTGCCTGTAGGCCTTAAAGGTTCTTCCAAAACCTCTTCCCTATCATTCATTTGCATCTTCTTTTGTCAGCTCCTCACCTCCTCTGCCCTACTTTTTCAGACCTCTCTTTTCTCAGACCATTTCCCAAGGGTCTTGCTTCTTAGTCCAGCCTGTAAGGTTCTCAGCCAGGCAGAATCTCACTCACCTGGCTGGAATTTGATCATCCCAGACAGTTGCCAGGAGATTCATTTGTAAGTTCAGTGATTTTGTTGTTGTTTGTTCCTTCTTAAGTGTTCAGAAAAGCAGTTAGATCTTGTGCAGTGCTCCTAAATCAAATGGACTGAGTTCATATTTTAACTTGACTTGTAGAATTAACCCCTGGTTATCACTTTGCAAAAACAACGTTTTTTTTTCAATTCATATGTGTCCCGAGAGAGTTAATTTGCAGCATTTTAAGGCAGAATCCTAACCTGGAAACAGGCTGGCACAGTTACGCCAATAAAGTTTGGCGGGCACAAAGGATACCATAAAGTATGTTTGAACCACTCTCGGAATCAGAGAGGCCAGTACACAGTTGTGCACCATTCCCCCTGACTCTGGGAGTGGTCCAAACGCGCTCTACAGTGGCCCTTGTGCTGGCCAAACTTTTCTGGCCTAACAGTGCCGGCCTAACTCCAGGTTAGGATTGTGCCCTGAATTTGAACAATCTATTGAGCATTTAACTGCTGTGTGGAGCCTCTAACAACAGTGGAAGGTGCAGTGCTCCATCACAGCCATTTTTTACACACTAATGCAAGGTGCAGCAGCACTGCAAGTCCACCACATATCTTACCATGCCTGCCATTTCAGATAAGGTAGTAGTTGAGGTGGGGGTGGGTGCAGAGCAGCGATGGGATCTGCAAATTGAGAAGGGGAACGCTGGGTGGGACTTACCGCAGCTGCCCTGGCCTCAGGAGGGCTGTCTCCGGTTGGCGCGCCCCACCGCTGCTCGCCCAGGCACCCAGAGTGCCCCCCACCCATCCTCCGCGGCCAGCAGGAGGCCCCCCCCCAGGCCAGGGCAGCCGCGGAACGCTGCGGACAGGCTGCCAATCATGTGTAAGTCCTGCCTAAGTCCCTCCCAGTGTTCCCCTTCTCAATTTGCAGATCCCATCGCTGGTGCAGAGGGATTGGATCTGGCAGCAATTGTGTGCACCAGATCTTATCCCCTCCATTTTGATGCTTCCTACTCCTTCTCCTTTGATTTGTGCCAGCTTAATAATAATAATAATAATAATAATAATAATATCCACCTTTCTTGGTCATTTGATTACTCCTCTGACTTTAATTCAGGGCACAGTCCTAACCAACTTTCCAGCACCAGCATAAGAGCAATGCAGCTCTGGGATAAGGGAACAAACATTCCCTTTCCTTGAGGAGGCCTCCGTGACTACTGTTCCACTGCAGGAGGCAGCACAAGACCCATTGGCACGGCTATGTCAGTGCTGGAAAGTTGGTTAGGATTGCGCCCTCAAGGCGATTCACATAGGCAGGCTTTCTCTAAACCCCCAAAGGGTAACAATCACAAATAAGTTCTAATATTTTAAGAATAATCTGCATTCCAGAGTGGCTCTTTCATAATTCAGTCTTGTTCTGGCCGCACGATTTCCTTCCACACACACTTGACAAGTTTCTTTCTTTCTCCCTGAAAAAGCAGCTGGCAACAGCTCTCTCACAGAGGGCAGCTGGAACAGCTCAGCTTGTCGGTCGCTTTCTAGAAGTCTCATCACTCACAGAAGTTTCCGGTGGTCTTGAACTGGTGTCTTTTGGCTGTTATCTTCAGGCTTAACTGGTGGCTCTCCCCTCTAGACCTGACCTCCTGCCTGATAAAGAGCTGGCACAAATTTGAGGAGACCATTTGGTGAGTGGGAGGCTTACAGAGGGGTAAGTGGAAATAGTTCCCCTTTCCCCTCCCAAGCTTCCTCACTCCCCTACCCCTTGGATACAGTACACACCTTTTTGGCATGGATGCATCAATGGGGGGGGGGGATAAGATTGGGCTGCTAAAATGGAATTCAGAGCAGCAGGGGTAGGAAGGATTAAAAATACAGTACTGGCTATTATGCTGGATTTGTGTTGTGGTTTTAAAAGTAATTAATGAATTCATCTTCTCCTTTTACAAATAATTAGTCTGGTAGAAATCAGGAATGCTGCACCTGGATTTTAGCAGAACACTTGACAAAGTCTCCTATGATATCCTTGTGGATAAAATGTTAGCATATAAGCCAAATGGTACTACTATTATCCCATGGAGTCAAAGCTGGTTGAAAAACCATTCCCAGCAATTGCTATTAAATGGCTCTACGTCAGCCTGGAGGGAGATATTTTATCAGTGGAATGCCACAGGGCTCTGTCTTCAGCCCAAGTGCTTTTCAACATTTTTATAAATGATCTGGATTGTGGGGTTGAGTGAATGCTTATCGAATTTGCCGATGACAAAAAGCTAGGGAGGTGGGATAGCTAACATTCTGAGGAACCAAATTAGGATTCAAAATGATCTTGACAGTCTTGACCAGTACCTCATACTAACAAGATGAATTTCAGTGGAGACACATGTAAAGTCCTGCATGTAGGAACAAATAATCAGAGGAAGAACAGCTTGGAGGAAGCTTGGCTTGGCAGTAGCAAGTGTAAAATACTTCTCAGGACACAATCCTAACCAGTGCTGGAACAGGAAGGCCCACTGGCCTGCACTGTACCCAGCACAGATTGGGAGCAGGCTGGAGACTCCACAAGGCAAGGGCATGTTTGTCCCCTTACCCTGGGGTAGGCACCAGCCACCCCTATGAAGCTGCTTGGATTTGCACCTGCTGTTTAGCACACGGCAAAGGCCAAATCGGAGCTGTATCCAAGCTCCACCCCCCTCCCCAGGCCACCCCGTCCATCAGAACGCCCTCCACTTGCCCCGTTCTGCCCTCCCTCCTGCCTTCATCCCACCCAGAATAGCCCCTGTGTCAGCAGAACATGCTGGTGCAGGAGTGGCTTACTGCGGGCATGCTCTGGCGCTGGAGGGCAACTGTTTGCTTTATGGCACGTTCGTGACAGTGCTTGACTGACGCAATTGGCTGGAATCAGCAGAAGCGGGGGTTGGATTGTGCTGCCCGTGCCTTACAGTGCAATGCTATGCATGTCTGCTCAGAAGCAAGTCCTATCGTGTTCAATGGGGTTTACTCCCCAGAAAGGGAAAGTGCGTAGAGGGAAAGTGTGTACAGGACAGTGCAGCCTTAGTGGACCACGTTTTGGACTTGAGCTAGCAAAAAAATGGATTGTTGGGGTGCATTAGCTGAGGCATCCAGTCAAGATAATCAGAATAATTCCACACTGTACTGCACTAGTCAGATCTTACTTGGAATACGGGCTTGCCCTAGTGTTCTTTTCCATACCCCACCACAGATACCTGAAACCACAGATACTGGGAATGCCTTTTTAAAGGTAGGGGAACATCAGTGGTTTTGCTGCAATAAAGTAAAAAAAAATGTTCAATATTCCCCTATCTTTTTAATAAGTGTCCTAGTACCCATGGTATCCGTGGATAACTGAAACCATGGATACTGAATCAGGGGTTATTGAGGCATGCCTGTATTGTGTTTAGACATTGTGTTTTAAGATGGCCATTGACAGGCTGGAATGCATTCAAAGGAGGGGAATTGCAATCCTATAGATACTTACCTGGAAGTAAGTGCTGTTGAACTCAGTGGAACCTACTTCTGATTCTGATTCAATATACATAAGATTGCACTGTAAGATGGTGATGGAAACCAAGTCGTACAAGGAATGGTTAAAAGAGCTTTGTTTGGCCTTGACAAGATTTAGAGAAGATATGATAGTCACCTCCAATTGTCTGAAGAAGGGCCAGACTGCAGTTCCTGAGGGCAGGACTAGAACCTATAAGTTGAGACAATAGGGAAGATTTAAGCTACCCATAAGGAAGAATTTCCTAACTACAGGAGCTTTCTGGCACTGGAGCAGCTGTCTTGAACCACTGTGGGCTCTCCATCATCAGAAGTCTTCAAGCAGAGGCTGAATTGTCATCTGTCAAGGATGCTGTGGTCACTTGTAATAATGAGGGGGCTGGACTAGATGACCCCCAAAGTACCTTCCAACTCTGGCATTGCATTATCATTGGATTGTATTATATGTTACCAGAATAGCTTGGAATACCATATCCTTGGTATCCTTGCCACCAAAGTAGTTTATGAATCAGGCTTTTTTACTCTTCCTTTCCTAGACACTATATTCATTTTTAATACAACCTTTTGAGGAGTCTGGCTGATTTCTGGCCTTTTAAAGAGTTCAGCTATCATCTGGTCTCACAAGCTGAAAACTTGACCACAGTTGATGTTGCAAAGAGCACTGCAGGGGGTGGGTTACAGGAATGCCTGGATTGCTTTTGTCCAAGTTGCTTTGCTTTTATGAGCAAAATCTCTGAAAACCACAACCGTCCCCCTCCCCCTAAATCCCTTATTGTATAATAATGTTAGGAGTTAATTAGCATTCTGGATCCATGCAAAGAGACCACTTAGGAGCCAGACAGAAACAGAAGTATAAAAATATATAGTGCTGTCGCCACATCAGAACATTAAGTGTGTGTGATTGACATAATACCCTCATTGCACTAAAATGTTATTCATCTATGATAAGGCGCATTAAAATGAGCATTAGTCATGCCTTCCTCGACTTCTTTTTTGGGGGGAAAGAACCAGCTCCCTGTGCACATGATCAATTCCATTATTCATTTTGCCTTCCCCAGTTCATTCTCCTTTTTTGAGTATGAAGTTTTGAGAGCCTTTGTCTTTTAAAGCAAAGACACAAGCAATAGAGTTTTGTTCCTAGTTTATAATGAAATGCTGACATGCACATTATAAAACTAAACAGAATTATAAACACTATAAATTATAACATTATAAATTATAAATTATAATTATAAATTATAACATTATAAAACTAAACAGAATGGATTCCCCCCTCTCTAAATGGGCCTCTTCTCATCTTTCTTCTCTAAGCACAATCCTGAATTTGAAGTAGTCTTGCTCTTTAGAGATTCGCCTACTCTGCATGAAGACAGTTTCAAAATTGAGAAAAGTGTTGGCAGCTCTATCTTACAAGGAGAGCAACATAGTGGTATCACCACAAACATCACATGGTGTGTTTATTAAAGAAATTTGGGGTGAAATTCTTTTATATTTGTAGAAACCATAAATTAGATAGACTTGCTTTTAGGAACTGTGAGTATAAGGTACTGTCCATTACTGTTAATGGGATGGGCATCTAGAATCTAGATGTGAATCTTGTTGCAAGGAAAATAGAGCATGCACATCCCCATGCCTACTCATCCACCTCCAGTTAGGAAACCCAACTCCGCGTAATTTTTTTCCCTGATGGAATTTAAGTTGAAGTATAAGGGCACAATCGTAACCTGGAGTTAGGCCAGCACAGTTAGGCTAGCAAGTTTGGCTGGCACATGGGCCACCGTAAAGTGCATTTGGACCACTCTTAGAGTCAGGGAGGATGGCGCACATCTGTGTCCTGGCCTCTCTGACTCCGAGAGTGGTCCAAATGTACTTTACGTCCAAACATACTTTCTTGTGCTGGCCAAACTTTACTGGTCTAACTGTGCCGGCCTAACTCCAGGTTAGGATTGTGCTCTGAGAGTCTGCATCAGTGAAATGGGAATATTTGGTCTGAAAACTGAACATTGGAGTCCCACAGGATTCCTAATTGGAATCCATGGGTTGAATCCAGAGAATGTGAATCCTAAAAAACCACTGAAATAAACGGGACTTGGAGTTATGAAACTGTCCTTTCATGTAGGTCTATTCTTTCTTGCATTGGCAATAGAAATGGAGAGAGCTCTTCATGTGTAAAAAGATTCAGGTGGGGGTGGTTGGCCTCATTAGGATGAAGATAAAAAGTAGTAGAGAGCAGAATCTCTGGGTTTCTCCTGGGGAAGGAGATCTGAGGCAAGGTTAGGGGTATCATGGGTCTGTAAGTACAGTACACGGTTAGCGGCAGTCCTGTGTAAACTGGGAAGCAAACTGTGCATGGTTTCTTGTTTTCTCCTAGATTTCTCTCAGCCAATTCACAAAGAGAGGGTTATTAATGGGAGGAGTCCTGTGGGTTGGGAGCTTCCTGGTTTGTAGTAGCCTTCTAGCTTGTAGTGCTTTTAGCTAATTGGCTCTTTTAGAGATGTGAGTTTGTAATGGTTATACATATGCTAATAAATATTTGGGTTCTATTCCTTGGTGCTGGGCCTCTTTGAGATATAAAACCACCATTTCTCCCTCTGAAAGGAGGAAGATGAAATTTAAGAGCTCCATGAATTGGAAGGGGAATTACCTCAGGAACTTGCTAAACTAGGCCCTTGGCTGGTGGCAGCAGCAGCTATCTAAGAGGGTCGGTTTTCCCTCTGAACATAACACTTGATTACAAATAATTTGTCTAAATTGATTGCACTGGTTTTTACAGCACAATTCTATACAGTCTACTCAGAAGTAAGTCCCGTTGTTTTCAATGGGGCTTACTCCCAGGAAATTGTGTATAGGATTGTAGCCATATTCAGGATTCACTTCCTTTGGATACAATTCTGTATTCCAAACAAAGGGGTTTATGGATAAGGTTCAAAGAAATGAGAGCTCAAATGATATTTTCCTTGAAAATATATTTTTAAATTTTGGAGAAGTTCCTGCAAAGACTATGTTAAGAATGCTTGCCAAAACAAAAGCAGCAAAATGGTAACAAATCTACCCACAAATACTGAAAATGTTGGGTTCCTTCCCCCTCTTCCTTATCTGATGATCTAATGCTGAAGTAGAGCTTATTATTCTACTGCTGACATTTGGATGACTGTGTGACAACTTATTATTTCCTATACAGAAGCACAGGGTCATTCCACTATAATTACTGCAAGGCAGGTCATTTTGTATAGTAATGTTTTTGTGTTGTTTTTACTCTGCTCACAGAAAATTCTTACCCTGGAGGCATAACGCAGGGCTTCAGGCACAATCTTGCTAGCTAAAAATTCAGCAGGCTAGAGCTGAACCAATCATTTTAATTTGTGGAAGAAAAATTAATGGAGAGAAACAAGAGGCACCTCCCTCTGCCATCCAATGAAAAACCTATAGGCTTACTGACATTGTAACACGTTATAGTACTGTACAAGCCTAACATTTCCCGTCCCATGAGCAACCACAGTACGTCTGGCAAACTTTGTAAGTCCAAAAGCAACAAAAGAGCATATGTGGAATCATACAGGCATCACATTCTGTTCACCCTGTCAGTATGAAGAACTGTGTTTTGGTGGAAAGGTGAGTGAGTGGTTGAGAAGACAGCGTGCCTTTTGTCATAGAAAAAACAACCAAAACCAAGCTCCAGCAATCTTCAGGGCCAATCGCGTCACGTAAGCAAATAAAGATATAGCAAACACAGGTCATCTAGGCAAAGGCAGAGGAGGAGCGTGGGTGTAGCCCGGGGTGGCTCAAGCCATGGGCGCCAGCAGTGGCGGGACAGTGGGGCGCCATTGCGCAGAGTAACCCACACTGTTTGGCCTGCCCACCCACCCTGGTGTCGGTTTCGCTCCAAAATGGAGCTATTCCAGATGCAGGGAGGTGGGGTGGGTCGACGCACGGGGGCGGGGCAATGTGCTGGGGGTGCAGTTTCGTCGCCCTGCCATGGGCACACTCGGTGCTCGGTTCGTCTCTGGGCAAAGGTTGTGTCACTTCCATGAAGATGGCCTAACGTGCCATTGTGTTAGGTGAATGTGAACTGTAGTCATTTCTGTGGCAATCCATAGATGATGATTATTTTTGTGGAACAGCCTTATGTCCCAAGCCATTGAATCCCAAACCATGAGAGGTCCCAAGCCGTACACAATGGTAGACATGAATGAATGCCATCTTCATGTATTATGTGTTTGTGGCAGGAAACAGATATGGGACTTATGGTTCAGTCACTTGGGTCAGTCACTTTCATTCAGTCAAACCTATCTTACACGAGTCTAGTTAAGATAAAATGGGGTAACCTCCCTGTATATCACCCTTAGCAGTTTGGAGGAGGGGCAGGATACAAACATGATAGAAAAATCAGTGCTGGGACCAAGTTGCTACAAACCTTGGGGCAAAACTCTGCCTGAGCTTCCCATGGCACTCCCTGATGATATATTGGGTGCCATCACTGGCACTGATGGTTCATGGTCATACCTTTCCAGTAAGCCTTCTGATGGGTATGGGGTCTTGGCCACTGCTTTACCTGGCTGATCCCTGATCCTACTCCTGAGAGAAGTAAGTAATAGGTAATCTGATTTCAACGGTTTCCATTGGACAGAAGACAAGGCATCAGTTCCCAGAAGTGTGACTCACTTCTTCCAATGAAGAACAGAAAAACTGAAATGCAAGGAGGGAAAAGGACAATGTATACAGGTTGCAGAATTCATCTGCTCTTGGTACAAAGCTTGAGTTACTCAGTGCATAATTATGATTACTTGTTGTAGAGCGTCAACAGCTCTGCATGTTGGTAAGGCATCATTAGGAGACACTTAAGGCCTCCCATTTACAATATGGATTTTATAAAGTGCGCTGCTAGGAACTGATACACTGGCTTCTGTCCATTGGAAATCCTGCTTTGCTCATGCGCATTCAGGTTTTGCAAGTACATTTGAATGAGGAGAATTTGCTTGGGAGTTATTCCCTAGGGTTATTTCTTTTTCTCATTTCTTTAGACCCACACCCATATAACAAACAGAAAGAGGCTTGTTTGTATCCCTAAGTCCAAGACTGAGATGATATTTTTAAAACCTGGAACTTCCTGATTCAGGGCCGACTTAGGGCCCAATCCTACAACCCATAACACCAGTGGTATGTTCAGAGGCGGATCTACAGGGAGGGCAAAGCTCTAAGTGTTGCAAGAAGCCTTACCCTGTCATGTAAATCCCTCCTCTCCCTTGCTGCTGTAGCCAGTCAGCAACGCCAAGATGTTGCTTTTCCCTGTGAGGATTAGCTAAAACGGTGCAGGAGAGGCGTGATTTCCACTGCAAGGTAAGGCTTCTTGCAAAACTTAGAGCTTTGCCCTCCCTTAGATCTGCCTCTGGGCATGTCTGTACCGCCAGCTCAAAGTGTCACAATTATGCTATAAAGCACATTTGCAGCCCTCAGAGGAAGGAGTACTGATGTTGGGCCCGGCCTCATCTCCAGCAGTGAGTACATACCGGTGACTACACTCAGGGAGGGGAGAGGCAGGGAGGGACAGTACACTCAAGGAGGAGAGCGGAGGATTGGGCCTGCACAGTTGGTGGGAGATGGTGGTGGCTTCCACAGCCACCGCCCAGCTTCAAGCCAAGCAGTCCGACTCAAGGAATCCGATTGGAGGGGCTGGGGTTTATCAACTCCAGTGGCTGCCACAGATCCCATGGAATGCAACGGTAGCCACTATGCTACCACTGCTCCTACAGGGGACCCGAAGAATAGGATTGGGCTGCCCATCTGTGCTGCTCTATAGACCATAAAAAGCTGATCACAGAGAACTTTTTCAATCTTTTGTATATGTGCTTCTTTCACATTTAATGAGAATTCTGTCAAGGAACAGGGGGGAAAAAAAGGTCTTATTATTTCACATCAGTTTTCCCAGAGGAAGGTTTTTAAAAAATTGGTTAGAAGTTAATTACTTGTGAATGATGACAGGTTGGCTGGCCTGAATAGTCATTTTTCCCCCTTTTATCTATTCAAGATCTACAAGAAGTCCTTGGGGAACTGGACACAATGAGTTCACGTTAACAACACAATGAGTTCTCTGTTCTCTTTTATTTTTAAGGAATGTGTTGTAGAGCAAAAACTTCAATAATCTTGAGGGGGAGTCTCCAAACACTGACACACACTAATACAAATCTCCTTATACTGTTCTTATACTGTTATACTGTTCTCTGTTCTTATACTTGGAACAGAGGCATATTTGTGGTAGGGGAGGCGGGCTCAGTGGGCATTGGCTGAGGTGGAGCACAGAATGGGAAAAAGGTGGTGTGCTTTTCAGCCC
>JAJKFI010000131.1:159075-175073 GCA_029204185.1 Lerista edwardsae | reverse complement strand
GGGGGGTCCACAGGAGTCACAAGAGCCCTAGCAGCAATGCTACCCCCGCCATGGCTACCCAGGTCCTTCCTCCTCGCTTGCAGCCCTCTGCCCCTCCGAACACGACTGACAGCGCAATCCTAAGTAAGGCAGACGTAGTAAGGCCGACATGACAGGGCTGAATCCTAAAGCCCATTAGGAGACAGCAGCAGCAGCAACATGCAGGACAAGGGGAGGTTTTCCCCTTGCACCCGCGTAAACCCCGGTTGCCCCTATGGGCCTGCTCGGATCTGTGCTTACTGTTTTGCAGGTGCAGAGGAACATGGACAGAAGTGGTTCAAATTGAGGCCGCCCTAGCTGGGGACGGGCTTTAAGATACAGCACTATGGCTGTCCTGTGTTAGCCCCCTTCGCCGCCCAGTTATGCCTCTGGAACGCCTGACGCTCAACTAGCACAAGGCCGATGCTGCTGACAGTCGCAGCGGCACCCGAGTGTTGTCACTGCTGCTTGCGCCGGTCCAGCGCCATAGCGCCTACGCGGACACACTTGACGGCACGTTTTTGACAGCATTTGGCTGGTGCAAGAGCCTAGCGCCAGCACACCAGGGCTATAGGATTGCTCTCTGAATCTGTGCTCTGGTCATGTCCCAAGGATGTTCAGAAGGCCGGGGTGGCCACGTGTCGCCTCCCCGGCCCTCAGAATGCCTCCGGAAGTCCGAAAACCATCACTTGGGATTTGTGGTCTTTTGGAGCCCCTCTGAACACCCTAGACTAGAACACAGTGACTAGCTCTGTTCGCATTTGGAGTGATAAGGTGAGGTGGCCCTGGGAAGTGTGCCCCAGGGACACACACCTTCCAGCTACGCCACTCTCTTGATTTTCATACTTCTGTGAGTTACCACTATTTCTGTTACATTTTGTGTTTATTCTGATGTGAGCTGCCTTACCCAGGGCACAATCCTAAACTGAGTTAGGCCGGCATAAGCTAAACCAACAAAGAGTAGTAGTCCAAACATGCTTTACGGTGTCTCTTGTGCCGGCCAAACTTTGTTGGCCTAACTGTGCCGGCCTATCTCCAGTTTAGGATTGCACTCCCAGTCTTTGTTCAGACTGGAAAGGCAGGATAAAAAAATCTTGTCTTAATCCTAAGTAATGTGGATAAATATCCATGGTCAATGTTTGCTGTGGGGTTAATGGAATTTACTTGACTACACAAGATTCCAGCCTTCAATCACCTTAGTGCTATCCTAGAGACTTGCCTATTATGAAAGTAATTTCCTATCCCAGGATGCATTGAGGTAGTACTTTGGGTCATCCTCATCTTTGCTTTATAGTAGCTGTTCTATAGCTAATGTGGCTACCTGAAGTTATAAATGTGGACTCTTCAGCATGTATGTTTGCATGAGAAAAAAGCTTTGCAACTCTGCATTTTTTTTATTAGTACCTTCTCCAAGTCACTCTAGTCGATGTTGTGCTCCATATTATGGAACAAATGTGTTTCCTGTTTATTTTTGAGTGCCTGTTTCTGTGGGACATATATCTGTGTGGTGTTTACTTTTTAGAATATTTTTTTCAAAGCTGTATATGAAGAAATTCCTGGGGATAATTAAAAGCAACAACTTGCCCTAGGTTGGATGGAAAAACTGTTTCTTCTGAGTCCAGCAGTTTACAGAGAGCTTCCTTTAATTCTAAACAAGTTTCTTTGTAGTCTCACAGAGGAACATCTGTAACTTTAAATCCAAATATGTGCAATTCAGGGGAGGGTTGGTGTTCGTTTCCAGTTCCTTAAATTGCAGTTGTGCATCTGAGATGTTTTCATGCTGTGAAAATGGAAGGAGGGGAAATCATAATCAAGCACAGACTATTGTGAGTGCTTGGTTTCTTTGAAAAATAACTATATTGGGATGAGAAAATTCTCATGTGGGTTTTACAGTTTTACAAAAAAAAAAAAAAAAAAAAGAGGGGTGAGTTTTGCAATGACTCGTAATGCCCCTGTTCTCACACCAAGGATAACTGGCTTTGATGTAGCATCACCTCTCCAAATTGCAGCAGGTGAAGAAGAGCCTTCAAAAATAAGTGTGGAGATCAGACTGGCTCTATCCTCTTCTCAAGCTGTAACATGTGAGAAGGATGGGGAGAGTTTACTTCTCTCCCTTGACTGATGGTTGAGCTGCTGGAACTGCCTGAAGCTAAGCAGGAGAATCTGTAGTTTGTTTTTGGATGGGAGACAGATTTCAGGTTGTGACAAGCTGCAGTACCTGTGGTGGCAGAACAGAGTTGTGTAGAGCTGATTACTTACCGCAAGTGAGAGTTTGTGAGTGGTGTGTGTGAGAAGGCCAGCCGGCAAAAGAACGGAATAGGACCTTGAGGACCTGTCCAGGCTTGACTTGCGATTGCTTGCTGAGGCTTGATGGCACGCAGCCAAAGGAGAGAACCACACTGGGAAGGTTACCTCTGGGACTGAGGATTGGCGGGTCACAAGAATGCTACATATTTGTAAAAACCCCTTTGAAAAAATGGTGGTTTAGACTAGCCTGCTCATGTAAGCCGCCTTGGGCATTTGCTTCAGCATGGGAAAGGCGGGGTATAAATTCTTCAAATAAATAAATAAATGCCCAGTGCCACTGCTTCCACCACCATCTCTTTCTCCTCTCAAGAGGCGAAGGGAATGGTGGGAGTCCAGCATTCTCCTCATGACCATTAGAAGAAGGAGGTGGCGGCAGTGGTGCTGGATGCTGAAGGAGAGAAGTGCATCCCATTGTCCTCTCGGTGTCCAGTGCTGCTGCTGCCTTGCTGCCCTCTGATGGCCAGCTGGGAGTCTTTTGAGGACATTAGTAGAAACAACAGTGGCAGCAGCACTGATAGCAGGGAAATGGGGAGGAGAGTTGAGAGAAAAAAGGGGCAGAAACTTACTGAATCTCAAGGTTCTGGCCATGGCAGAAGATTATGGCGTAGTTCTCTGTAGCCTGAACCAAAGGCTTAGGGGCGAAGAGTAAGTTGGCAGCCCATGAATCACTTCTCTTGCAGCATGAGGGCTCGTCTCTCCCACCATTTGATTATTCCTAACCAGTGATCCAAGCCTCCAAGGGAAGATCAACAGAGTCCTTGATGGATCAGTTAGGGAGAACTGCACAATAGAGGGTCCAGGAGCTGATCTCAGTTAGTTTGACTGAACAGGAGACGGGAGAACAACAGGGGGTTGTTGTGGGTCAGTGTCCACGCTTTGACAAAAGACCAAGCTTACTGCTCTGTAAGCTGATTTGGGTGGGAAGTGTTGCAGGAATTATGGGGCTGGCTTGTGATTCCTGATTTCGTGGTTGCAATGCAGGGTGAAAAGATGGAAAGCGTCTAAAGGAGAGCCAAGGCTGCTTTTCTGGGGAAGTGGTATGTTGTGAGGTTATCCACAAAAGTATGGCAGTCCAGCAGGCATTGGTCTGTTGGTTTCTTGATTACCTTCCAGAAGGATGCTTGTTCAGCAGGGCAGTGTAGTTAATTCATAATACCCCCAGGGACAGGAAGCAAGGAAGAATAGAAAGGTCTGGAAAAGAAATCCTAGAAGAATGCCCGGTGAAGAAAACACACTATGAAGTGTGTGTTTCCAACAAGGGCAGCCAAATTGCCACCAGTTTAGCACTTGTAGTGTGTTCTTCTGTACCCCAGTCTTCTGTAACAGGTGTTCCCTTTACTGCTTCCTAATTTTCATTGGTATCTCTATTCTGCCTCTTCTGAAAATTACCTTCTACTTTCTGTAATTTGAGCCTCTTGAGATGCCCCATGCTGTGTCAGTGGTGGTTGGAGTGATTGTTTTGTTTGAAGAGGGAGCATTAGAGAGTCAGCTGGATGATGTTAATCACACTCCCAATTTAGGAGCATGACTGCTTGGTACTTCAATAGTTTACACCAGGAGAGGCAGCCCTAGATTGACCTAGGGACCAAGGACGTTTTTGCTGTTGCTTTATTTTTGACCTCTTCCTGCCAATGGAAGATGGTGTCAAAGGTAAAGCTTTGAGCAAGGGCCCAGTCCTCCCTTAGCATGCACCTGGCTGATTGCTCAGAGAAGAGCAGCTCAGAGAAGTTGATCAGGGGGCTGGAAAACAAGTCCTATGAGAAAGGTTGAGGGAACTGGGTATGTTGAGCTTGGAGAACAGAGGACTGAGAAGGAATATGACACCACTCTTCAAATATCTGAAGGGCTGTCATAAGGAAGAGGGGACAAATTTGTTCTCATCTGCCTTTGACAGTAGGTCCAATGGGTACAAATGGGAGCGGAGACTCCGGCTGGACGTCAGGAAGAATTTCTTGATGATAAGAGTGATTCAACAGTGGAATAGATTGCCAAGGGAGGTGGCTCATTCTCCCTCACCGGAGACCTTCAAACAGAGGATCGACAGGCACCTGCTGGAAATGCTCTAGGAGAGTTTCCTGCTACAGGTAGGGGGTTGGACTAGATGACCTTGTAGGTCCTTTCCAACTCTATGATTCTATGACTCTAAAAGCCCCTCTAGTACCCACCTAGGGCAGCTACTGCATGAAGAAAAACTCTGTCTCCTGTCCACTTTCTGGGAAGGACCAGATGGAAGTTCTCATTTGGGCTGCCACTAGCATTTGTTGTGGCTCCAGCTTTCCCTCCGTCACCCAGTAAGTGACTCTATGGCTTCCCAGGTGATGGGTATGAAGCAGCAACCTCGGCAGCCTGTAGTCATCTCTCATGGCTCCAGCTTAAAATTCTTGCATGCCCTGTGGCCTGTATCTTACTTTCAGTGGTTCCTGAGGCAGAACAGCATCAACATCACATATCAACAAGATCTCAAAAGCTATAAGCATTATAAATAGGAGTCAATCCAATTGCAGGGTAGTCCATAGTAAGTGTGCTACCACAAGAAAACCCTTCCCTCCATTCATGCCCCTGGAAACGACAGGACGTGGACAGGACTTCCCTTGTCCGCAATGGGTAGGAAAGTAGGTTGTATGTTCCGGCTCACTGTTTATGTTGTGGAAACGGTTCTCTTCCCTCATAGTGTGCCCAGTGGCATTTCTACAGGGATGGCAAAGCTGTAAGTTTTGCAAGAAGCCTTACCTTGCAGTGGAGATTACTCCTCTCCTGCACCGTTTTAGCCAATCTTGGCGTTACTTACTGGCTACAGCAGCAAGGGAGAGGAGGGATTTACACGACAGGGTAAGGCTTCTTGCAAAACTTAGAGCTTTGCCATCCCTGTAGAAACGCCTCGGAGTGTGCCTCTCCTGTTCATGAGATGATGTCTGTAATGAGGGTAAGGGAAAGAGATTGGCTTTCTGAAAGCCAGAATACACTGTGTCTTTATAAGCTGTTTTTCTTCCTGCTATGGATACCAGGAAGCACAGCTTCAGAAGTTGCCTCTTAAGTTGTTCAGTATGCCTTGCTGCCTGCTGAGAATGTTTGTTAGAATAGCGTTCTTAAATTTTGTATCTGCCAATCCCTTGAAGGAAATGTTGACGACCGTTATTAGCGTGGCAAAGGTGGCATTATAATCGGAGGCAGCCATTTGACGTGAACCCCTTCATCTAAAAATGAGTTTGCTGAGGAAGAACGGCTTTATTGAACTGTTACACCACAGTTGCAGGAGGCTGTCAATAAGGGATGCCGTGTTTTGTTTTCTCTGAGGCTTATTTGCAATGAGTGACATTGTGGGAGCAAAATTGGAAAGAGTTGCCTGCTGAGAGCTGGAACCTACTCTGGATATAGTCTGCATGCCCTTTTCAGCTTCATTCCATCTCTTTTGGCATCCCACGTCCTCTCTTAACAATGCCTGTTTGGAAGCAGAAAAAAACACACACATTTAAAAGCAATATATTATTTGCGCATAGTTTTGTAGCCCTATCACTGTCTCTCTTCCCCCCTTCCATCCAAATAAAAAATAGATGCCCTGGAGACGTAATTAATTTTTCTCCCATTCCTAGGTTACATTTTTTTAAAGACTGAGTTTCATCTTCCTTTTAAATGTAATGACTAATGAAGCACTTGGCCCTGTCAATACCCAGGCATATGTTTATAGCTACTCATCTTAGGATTTATTTGGAGGTGTCCAAGCTGTGCTATTTTTTCAAACTTTGTATAATTCACTGGGAAACTGAACTCCCCTAATTCGGTTCAAGGGTGAATGGTCATTTCCAAAAAGTGGTGCTGGGGAATGGCATTCCTCAGTATTCCATCTCATCTTGCATGCTGCTTAACATCTGCATGAAACTGCTAAGTGAGGTTTTCAGAATGCTGACAATACCCAGCTTTTTTCTTCATCTTTCCTAATATTTGGGTGAAGTCATTGAGATACTGTGCCACTGGCTGGAATTGATAAAGATCTGAATGAGGGCCAAAAAACTGATGTGAGTCTTGACAAGGTGGAGATGCTATCAGTGGATGATTCAGGCTTAGGTCTTTATCCTGTTCTGAATAGAATTGTACTTTCCCTGAAAACTCAGATCTGTGATCTGGAGGTAATTTTAGATCGGGCCATTTCTGTGGTCTCTTTGCGATGTAATGCTTTTATCAGCTTCCATTGCTCTGCCAGCTGTGATCCCAGTTGGATTGTTGCAATGCAGAGTGCAATCTTATACCGGTGTTGCACCAGCGCTATGCTCTTGCGCTGGTCCAGTGCTGTCGCAAACATGCCGTCAAGCGCATCTGCACCAACAAGTCGGGCGCTGGACCAGTGCAAGCAGCAGCGATGGCGCACGGGCGTTGCTGAGCCCGTCAGCAGCGCTGGCCGTGAACTGGTCAAGTGTTGGCGGCGCTTGGTCGGCGCAGGACCTTGCTGGGGGTGTGCCAGAGGCATGCTGGGGCGTAACTGGGCGGTACAGCAGCGGTGACAGGGGTGGTGATGCACAATGGCTGTAGTGCCGAATCCTAAACCCCATCCTCAGTGGCCCCAGTTTGGGCCACTGCTGTTGCATGTTGATCTGCGCCTGCAAAACAGCAGGCAAAGATCTGACAGCCCCATAGGGCTGGCTGGGGCTTACCCAGGTGCAAGGGGAAAACCTCCCCTTGTTCTGCGCTGAGCTGCTGCTGCCTCCTGCTGGGCTTAGGATATGGTCCTGCTATGTCGGCGTTCTTATGTCAGCGCTGCTTAGGATTGTGCTGGCAGTCTATGTGAGACAGCCTTCGAAGTTGGGTCAGAAACTGCTGTTACTACAAAACGTGGTGATTGGCACCGAATCCTAACTGGGCAGCCTACCCATGGGACCAGGGTGACCAGATACAGGGGAAGACAGAGTGTCTGTATAATTTTAACCACTGTATAACCCGTGGAACTAGATCCAGAGTGCAATCCTATGGTGTGGCAGAACAGGCAGGCCAGCGGGCCTGAGCTGTATCCAGTGCAGCATTGGAGGGTCCAGGAGCCTCCCAGGTGCAAGGGCATGTTCACGCCCTTACACCAGGGGAGGCTCCTGCCTCCCAATGGCTTCCTCAAATCTGTGCCTGCAAAATTGTGGGTGTAGGTCTGAGGAAGCCGCATGGCCTGGGGATGAGATCTTGGATGTGGCCTAATAGCCACATCCCTGCCCCCCTTCCCTGGGCCAGCCCACCTGCCACCCACCCTCCGCCCAGAACCGCCTCCTCCCTGCCCTCCCTCCTCTCAGAACCGCCCCTGCACCAGCTGAGTTCAGCTGGCACACAGGTGGCTTCCCGTTGGGGCTCTCATTCTGATGCTACGAGTAGCATCAGCCCAAGCGCTGTAGCGCCAATGTTGGGGTGCTGGTTGGTGCCCCCATGTCAGCGCTAATGATGTAGCACCAATGCAACCACGTTGCATCAGCACTACATCACCTCTAGGTTTGTGCCCTCAGTGGAGGACAGAGTGCCTTTACCTTTAACCCCTGCATAGGAATTTTGGCAATTGGAGCTCAGCATGCATCTTAAAACACAGGCTTAAAACACGACATCTGCCAAAATTCCTATACAGTGGAATCCTTCTTTGTCTCTGTCCACTGTGCTTAGGACAGCAGTGCCAGAACGGCTGCCACTGTATCCTGTGGGGCCAGAGAGGCAGTCAGTGGTCTCCTTGGAGTAAGGGAATATTGGTTCCCTTACCCCTTGTCTGGCTCTAGCAGCTCCATGGGTCTACTTGGATCAGCGCCAGCTCAATTGCTGGCACAGAACCCAGGAGACCCGTGTGGGCTTCAAGGCATGGAAGTGGGGATAGAATGCAGTGGCAGCCTCTGCTGCTATCCTTACCCCCTCCCAGGCCTGAACCGTCCTGGGCTGCCCCCTGCCAGTTACACTCCCTCCTTGCCCTGTTTGTCCCACCCCCTACCTCCCTGTTGCCCAACGTTTCACTTACTCTGGTCAGCAGGCACAGCTTCAGTGCTGATGGAGGCCTTTTCACTGACAGTGGTGGCCTCCACCTTTACAGCACATTTGTGATCACGCAAATGTCCGTTCTGCCATTGGGAGCTGGCTTACTTACTTAAGGCGCTCAGCAGGGGCGGTTCTAATCAGAACCGCGCCCAGGGCAGGGAATGACATGCGCCCCCCCCCCGCAACGTAATGATGTCACAACGTCATGACATTGTGGGGTGTGGCTTCCCTCCTGGCTCGGACGGCGGGAAGCGGCTGCTGCGCCCTCCGAGCCGGGAGGGAAGCTGCTGGGGCGCGCATTCCGGGCCGGGGGTTTAAAGTGCACTTTAAATCCCCGGCCCGGAGTGCGCAGTGCCCGTTCCCCGCCCTGTCCGCTGGGGCGTGCGGGCACTTTAAAGTGCCCGCGCCTCCCGGCGGACAGGACAGGAGCGAGCTGCCGGGGCGCTTTCTGGGCTGGGGGTTTAAAGTGCACTTTAAACCCCCGGCCCAGAGTGCGCAGCGCCCGCTCCCCACCCTGTCTGCTCGTGCATCCTGGCGGACAGGTGGGGAGCAGGCGCGGCAGGCGCCATGTTGGGGGGCACGGGGGGTGCCATGCCATCGGCGCCCCCCCCAAGATGGCCCCAGGATGGCGCCCAGGGCTCTTCCCCCCTCTGCCCCCCCTAGATCCGCATCTGGCGCTCGGTTACTTAATGGGGACTCCTCAGTGCTGAAACACTGTCTGCCAGTTTCTCAGCCCACATCAAGATAGTCGTTGTTGCCTTGTACGTCTTAAATGTCTTAGGACCAGGGTACCTCCAGGACCACCTCTTATATAAAGCCAACCAGTCATTAAAATAGAATCATAGCACTGGAGGAGATATTGTCCAGTGCCCTGCTTGATGTAGGAGAGCTAGAATATTGCGATTAGGTGGAGGTGTTTTGTTTCTGCCAAAAATCGGAAGTGGGTCACAATTGCGACCTGAAGCATTTCTAAGGTGTGGGGAGGCCTGCAAAAGAGTCCATGGGCGCACCGCACCCTGCGGGAGGCCAGCATAACCCCCAGTAGATCTAGAAAAGCCCCTTTTCCCCAATCACTAGTGCAATCGCAGGAGTGCTGGTGATACCCCTTCCCCTCTCATGCAAACTCTTGCAAGGTTGCATGTTCTCTTGGAGAGAATAGGAACCTTTGCCCTAAGTCTTACTGAACACAATGGGTTTCCTTCTGAGTAAAGTAAATGACACCATTTTCAAACAGTTCTACCAATCGGTGACTGCCCAGACTCTGAAGACCTGAAGTGAGGATGAGTCTTCCCAGATAGTGGTTTGACTGTGGACTGGCACTTTCCATTAGCTGTGAATCCCCCCAATGACGCCACAAGAGACAGGTGCGTATGGATGAACGGGCCACTTTATTGCAACAAATTACAAAGAAGAGGAGTGGAGACCGGCAGCAATTAATCACGGCAGGATCAATGGGCAAGGCCTTAACTGAAGGTGGGGGTCCAGCCGCCGGCCAGCCCCCTGGCGGGCGAAACATCCTGGCTCCAGGCCAGCCCCTTGGGGCATGACCCTTCATTGTCCAACCCCCGCGGGGGCGGAGGCAGCAGGCCCGCGTGCCCCGCCCCGGCCAGAAAGCATCTGGGGCGGGGCCAAGGCTTGAGGCTAAGAGATTTCCTGCCAGCCCCATGTGCTGGTCAGCAACTGTGGGCCTGCCAATGGGTCACTCAGTGCCTTAGCTGACCTCCGGATGCACACCAAAAGCCTCCTTCCAGCCTTTGTGCCCGTGCTAACCTGCAATAAAGCGAACAAGGTTGCCGTCTGTGTATGTGACACCCACCTCATTAATCCCCCAGTGCAGTCCAGGGTAGGCGAAAAAACTGCCCGCCAAAAGCCAATCAGACAGGCAGAAAAAATCCTACCCGGCCCCAAACATGGCGACCAGCCAAATCTTGGACTGCAAAAGAGGGAGGGAGGGTGGGGATCCGTTTTCCTTCTAGATCCAGGACAGAATGGCTCTCTGGAAGCCAGGAGAGCTCATGGCGATGCTCCCATGGCCAAGTGCCCAATGAGGGCAGCAGCTGCCTCCTGTGGCTGGGGGGTGAGCAAGCCGATCAGCGAGCACCCAGCTATGGTGCTGGAGCTTGGCATTAAGGAGTTTTTCCTTTGATCTAACATTTGCCTCAGTGGCCCTGCTCTGATTTTCTATGCCACCTAATGTGTGGTGTGCAAGGACCCATGAAAACTGATGATTCCCTGCCTGTAGAATGGCCTCCATAGGAAGGTACACCTTTGCTCAAATCTCCAGGCATTTTGATAACAGGTGAAAACATTATTTGCTCAGGCTTTTTAGTGTGTTTCGCCTTTTTTTAAAAAAATCTAGCTTATTGTGTTTTTGTACTGTAGATTCTGTTTTCATCATTGTTTTTCTGCTTGATGTATTTGTTGTTGACTTTTGAAAACTGCCTTGAGAGATTTTTACCTGAAGGGAGGAATAGAAATATTATAACAAAACGAAAAATCCCCAAAACTAAGGCGGCTATAAACAGAAGAATTGACTTACAGGATCAAATCAACAGTCTGACTTGTCTGGCAGCATTGGCTCACAAGATGTCATTGTGATGCTCACAAGAGAATGATAGTAATGGGACAATGTTTTTTTTTTTTTAGATCCAAATGGGTTTGGATTTTGGGCCAGTAAAGAAACACTTACTGTTCACCATTATTAGGCTATACAAGCAACTGTAACAAAGAGCCAAATCAGATTACATTTGCTGTCCAGTCCTATGCCTGTCTATTTAGAAGTAGGTACCATAATAGGCAAGGGGCATTACTCCCAGGTAAGTGTGCATATGGTGTTGGAGAAGTCTCTATGGTGTTGGAGAAGACTCTTGAGAGTCCCCTGGACTGCAAGGAGATCCAATCGGTCAATCCTCCAGGAAGTCAAGCCTGATTGCTCCCTGGAAGGACAAGTCCTGAAGCTGAAGCTCCAATACTTTGGCCACCTCATGAGAAGAGAGGACTCTTTAGAAAAGGCCCTCATGCTGGGAAGGATTGAAGGCAAAAGGAGAAGGGGGCGGAAGAGGATGAGATGGTTAGACAGTGTCACCGAAGCAATGAACATGAAATTGGGTGAACTCAGGAAGCTAGTGGAGGACAGGGAGGCCTGGCGTGCTATGGTGCAAGGGGTCGCCAAGAGTCGGACACGACTTAGCGACTGAACAACAACAAGTGTGCATAAGATTGCAGTCTTCCCATTGCATGAAGAAGAATGCAACTTCATGCCCTTGCCCCAACCCACCACCCCCACATGGATGGAACCTCTATACATACAGCCTTAATGCATAAAATGGTTTCCAGACTTTTTCCAGAATATTGAATGTGTAATTCTGGTGCATCTTTGTAAGGTTTAACAAACACAGGTCATCTACATACTGTCTTTCTCCACATGGTTGTGTAAGGATGATAGAGGCCGGAACGTTATGTAGGTGAATGACATGAACACAGTTGGGGAGAGTATTTTCAAAACTAGTCTAGAATAGAATGGTTTGATGACACTTTGCTGTAGACTTTAAAAGCCACTCCTCCCTGACATAATTAAGAGCGCAATCCTAAACTGGTGTTAGGCTGGCATAAACTAAGCCAGCAAAGTTTGGCCAGCACAAGGGCCACCAAAAAGCATTTTTTGACTACTCTCGGAGTCAGGGAGGGTGGCCCACGTCTGTGTGCTGGCCTCTCTGACTCCGAGAGTGGTCCAAACATACTTTGCGGTGGCCCTTGTGGTGGCCAAACTTTGCTGGCTTAGTTTATGCCAGCCTAACTCAGTTTAGGATTGCATCCTAAAATACTGTTTTCTTCCTTTCCGTAGCCTCCAAAGAACAATGTTTATGCTCACTGTACAGTACCGCTGAGTGGCATATTATTTATTCCCATTTTAGAAATTTTAGGCTACCCTGAGGAAATGCTTATAGTTCCCTTTAAACTTTGATTTCCCTCAAAATACCCGAGATATTTTGCCTGATGTAAGCATGGGATCCTCCTCTCCCCCCCCCCGCGGGGCCCCCCAAGGGGTTTCAGTTTTTTTATAGAAACCCATTTGGCTTCTCTTGAAAATTCTCAGATGTTTCTCCTTGGAAAGAACCTTGATATTTGCTTTGAAATTCATGTTGTGTTCTGATATCAACCCCTTGCCCCAAAAGGTGACCTCTAAGTCATTGGTTCTCATACCTTTAAACAGCGGGAAGCACTTTTTAGAATGGCACTTGTGTTGGGACCCACCGGAAGTGACATGATTAACCTGGAATTGATGTCATGGCTGGAAATGACATCCTCAGTGCTGTCATTGTGGCATAATAAAATGACATTCCTGGAATGCAAACGGGCATTCTTGGACTGCAGCAATTGCATGATCAGGAAACATCCCTGACAGAAAGCAAGGTTAGGATAAAATATTATGTAAAAACACTGAACTAAGTTTAAAAAAAAAACTGCTCACTTGAAAATTCAAAAACACTGAACTAAAAACAATTTTTTTAAAAAAAAACCCTCGCTTGAAAATTCAAACTGTTATCACTCACAAAAGGAGAATAGCAATAATAAAGTATACAACTTCCAAGATGGCGGCAATATGGGGATGTGGACCTGAGCCATTTCCTAGCTCCAACATTTAGCACCACCTCTTTGAAGATGTTCTTTTTGTTAAAAAAAATGACATTTGAAAACGCATTTTTTTCTTAGCGTATTTACTTATTTATTAATTTGATTTATACCCTACCTTTCTCCCCGAAGGGCACCCGAGGTGGCTTCCTAAACGTCCCTCTCTTTCTGAACTTCATAATTTCAAGAGCTCTCACAAACTGCCTAATAAGCCTGCTTAAATCTGTTTAACACCCAAGCCAATGGAACCGTAAATGGCGCTAATGTATGTTGGGATATATTCAGTGATACTGACTTTTCATTTCACAGGTTCAACAGGATAGCTTTTATATATGTATATTAAGTAAAGAGGCCAACAGGCTGACTTATCCACATATGGTACTCTTGACAGTATTGCAATGCTGTAGTGTTGGCAGATGGCACAATTACACGTTTTTGAGCTGGGAAGTAACCTTTTAAAAGAGAGAGAGAGAGATTGAGAAAATGCTCATGAAGGAGGTGGAATGTGCTGGCCTTTTAAAGTATTACTAATAGATGTTATGACTATTTGAAGGAAGTCTTTTCAAAAATGGTTACATAACACTCCTTTGGCATTCATATATGCACACAATGACATGTTTTGGAACAGATTTGATCCTGTAAATAAATAACTTAGTGCAGTGGTTCCCAAACTGTGGGGGCAGGACACATCAGTGGGTTGTGAAGCATCTAGAGCAGCCATATTGAAAATATGGGAAGATGGGATGCTGGAAAGGGGAGGGCTGTGTGTGTGTTTTGCTTGTGTCAAGGTTGTAAATAGGCTTTCTTCTTTCTGATTCACTTTGCTATTGGAAAATGGCTGAGAAATAACCTAACTTATTGCTGCATTCGCAGGAAAGCAGCAGGTTCTGGTGTCACATTGATTCACTTTTGACCATGACATCACTTCCAGTGGCTCATGGACAGATTATCATTCTAAAAAGTAGATCCCAGTGTTAAAAGAGACACCATAAAGTATGCTTGGACCACTCTCGGAGTCAGAGGCCAGCACACAATCCTCCTTGATTCCACGAGTGATCCAAACATACTTTACAGTGGCCCTTGTGCCCACCACACTTTGCTGGCCAAACTTGTGCTGGCGTAACTCCAGGTCAGGATTGCACCCTTAGGTGTTGTGCTGGAAATACAAAGTCCCGGAAATATCACCAGGATAGACAATGCACAACTCACAAAAGTTACTTTACATGCCACCCATCCTCAAAGTGGTACAGTATTGACTCTTTCCCCCAAACTTATCTTTTTATTGAATTATAATGGAAAACTTATTTCAGAGTTTTGTCAATATTACCCACCCCCAATGGATCCTGCATGCTATGGTTCTATGTGATGTGATGAGCACTCTTCTCTGAGGCTTGGTAATTCTTCTGCCTGTATATATGGGGAGTGATTGATCTAGTCTCACCCAAGACAGAGACATTAGCAGAATTACCCATCCCTGGCAGATGTTAATTGGAAAGAGGCAAGTCCTTGGCAGTAAATCATGCAATGAGCATTCTCCTCCGTGATGGAAATTTGGGGCTCCTAGGAATCTTAAATTACAGTACAGTATTCATTTTTGCATGCTTTGGGGATTACTGAAGATAAGTTCAAAATCGTACTAATTGTTCATAATAACTTTTCCTTTCTTTGAATTGGCGGTCTCCAAACTGGAGAAAACTGCCACAAAAACACAGTCCCCATCCCAAGCAGCACGTGCCATTCTGCTGCTCTGTCATGGCATTCTTTACCCAATCTGGGCATAGGGACACTCTGGGCAGTTGTGTCTATGGCTCACTGTCCCAGCCGGCTTTGCACCAGGATGTCACCATAGATGCAACTGCCCAGAGTGTCCCTATGCCAAGGATAGAATGCAGCAGTGGAGAAGCTGAACAGTATGTGCTGCCCATGGGGGGATCTGGGCAAACACCAGATCTGGGCTGTGGGCCAGGGTCTGGCAAGCCCTGATAATTTCTTTCTTAGCTCGAGAAGTAGATCTTTTTTTAAAACTGACAAAGATATTAGAGAGATTTTTTTCAGGTCAGAGAGAGTTTTTTTTAAAAAAAATTTAAGGTTTCCATGCTAAGTTAATGGGTTTATCCTTCACCTATCTCTATTTTGTCATCATAGTTCCATTGAGGGAGAGGGGGTGTATATTGCATTTTCTTTAGTAGTTAAGCATTGCTTATCACAATTGAGTTAAAGAGCAGTGGCAAAAAACAACAATAGCAACATGAGTAGGGATTAATTTTTGTATTTGTAAATGTGTGGGCTGCTACAGATGTTTTGTATATGCTTTTGAATGAATGATCAACCAACATAATACTGCAGGTGAGGTCAAGGCTCATTCTGTTGGGAAGTGTCTGTTTTGGGAGCTTAAAACATGGACCTGTTCCAGAGAGGCCCACTTAGCAAACATGAAGATAGCTTCTTTCTTTGTATTTGCAATAGAAAACAATGCAACACATTACTTTTGCTTCCCAAAGCGAGGCAGATGAATATTCAGCCCACTCTGAGCTTTAATTGCTTTTGTGCTCTTTCATCTGAATAGCAAGGCTGACCCATGGGTTCCTTTTTTTTTTTTTTTGAAAATTTTTATTTTTATATATATATAGGTATGGGGAATGGAAAGGTACTACATAGGAAAAGGGTACAAAGGTTCACACAAAAGGTCCACACTGATTATAGCTTAGTCATCTTACCTATATTAATGTTTGCATACAGTCTATACCATGACTTTAACATTGCTTAATTGTCCTGTATACAAAAGTTACTAACTCTTATTTTCCATTTATAATTATCTAATTAACTCTAACCTAACACTTCTATATCATAATGCTTACATTAACTTCTGATGTTTATCAATTCTGTTATCCCTCCATAAATTTACCTTTAAAAAAATATATATTGTTTAATCATCTTCTTAAGTATCTCTCGAACCGGCATACAGTTACTACTTTCAATTTCTCTGATCTATCTATATAAAAAAGGATGTGTGTGTGTGTGTGTGTGTGTGTGTGTGTGTGTGTGTGTGTGTGTGT
>JAJKFI010000131.1:148545-159065 GCA_029204185.1 Lerista edwardsae | reverse complement strand
TGTGTGTGTGTGTGTGTGTGTGTGTGTGTGTGTGTGTGTGTGTGTGTTCCGCATAGGCTCCGCAACGCTTGGACCAATTGACACCAAACTTGGCACGCAGACACTTTGCGGCCTGGTGACAAACACTGCGGGGGTCAGGCCCCCCTCGCGCCCCCGCAGGGGGCGCAGGGCCCCCCCTGAACATATGTATATGTGTGTGTGTGTATACTTATTTATTTATTTATTTATTAATAGATTTTTACCCCGCCTTTTGTGCCCGAAGGCACCCAAGGCGGCATTACAAAATATATATTAAAAATACAGCATAACAATTAACATTAAAAACAGTTAAAACAGTATTAAACAACAATAGCAAACAAATAAAAATACAATTTAAAAAACAATTTAAAAACAATTTTAAAAACAAAACAAAAACAAACCCCGTGGATCATAATAACCAGCAGGCCAACCTGTCAGCAGTTAAAAGCTTTTTGGAATAAAAAGGTCTTCAGCCCCTGCCGAAATGTAAACAAAGAGGGAGCAGTTCTCAATTCTAGGGGAAGGGTGTTCCAGAGTTGGGGGGCCACCACCGAGAAGGCCCTCTTCCTGGCCGCCGCCCCTCTCACTTCTCCTGGTGGCGGCACAGTCAAAAGGGCCCCCCCAGATGATCTAAGAGTACGGGTTGGATTGTATGGAAGGAGGCGGTCCCTCAAATACCCCGGACCCGAGCCGTAAAGGGCGTTAAAGGTCAAGATTAGCACTTTGAATTGGGCCCGGAACAGAACCGGCAGCCAGTGTAGTCGCTGAAGCAACGGCTCGACAGAGTCAAACCGACGTGCCCCAGCAACCACCCGAGCTGCCGCGTTCTGTACTAGTTGTAATTTCCGGACTGTCTTCAAAGGCAGCCCCACGTAGAGCACATTGCAATAATCTAATCTAGATGTCACTAGGGCGTGGGTTACAGTGGCCAGGTCCGCACAGCTCAGGTACGGCCGCAGCTGGCGGATCAGCCGAAGCTGAGCAAAGGCTCCCCTGGCCACAGCTGCCACCTGGGACTCCAGGTGTAGCTGTGAATCCAGGAGAACCCCCAAGCTGCGAACCTGCTCCTTCAGAGGAAGTGCGACCCCATTCAGAGCAGGACGATAGTCCAATACCCGAGCTGTGGATTTCCGAACCAAAAGCACCTCTGTCTTATCCGGATTTAATTTCAGCTTGTTCGCCCGCATCCAGCCCCCAACTGCCTCCAGACAGCGATTCAGGACCTCAACCGCCTTCTCAGAATCAAGGGGAAAGGAGAGATAAAGTTGGGTGTCATCAGCATATTGATGGCACCCCACTCCAAACCCCCGGATGACCTCTCCCAGCGGTTTCATGTAGATGTTAAACAGCATGGGGGATAAGATGGAACCTTGCGGCACCCCAAACCTAAGAGGTCGGGGTGCCGAACAAGCGTCCCCCAGCACCACCTTCTGGGATCTGTCAGTCAGGAAGGAGCGGAACCACTTCAAAACAGTGCCTCCAAGCCCCAACCCGGCCAGCCGACCCAGAAGGACACCATGGTCGATGGTGTCAAAAGCCGCCGAGAGGTCCAGCAGGACTAACAGGGTCGCACTTCCCCCGTCCATCCCCCGGCGCAGGTCATCCACCAAGGCGACCAAGGCAGTCTCCGTCCCGAACCCCGGCCTGAAGCCAGATTGGAATGGGTCCAGATAATCCGTTTCCTCCAGAACCCTCTGAAGCTGGGACGCCACCACCCTCTCAATCACGTTGCCCAGAAATGGGATATTGGAGACTGGCCGAAAGTTGTTTAAATTTGTGGGATCCAGGGAGGGCTTCTTCAGGAGGGGGCGAACCATCGCCTGCTTCAAAGCAGGCGGGAGCACCCCCTCCTTCAGAGATGAATTCACCACCCTCCCCGTCCACTCGGCCAGCCCTCCCCGGGCAGCTCTAATTAGCCATGCCGGGCAAGGGTCGAGCGGGCAAGCAGCAGGTCTCACACTCCAGAGAATCCTGTCCACATCCTCAGGCTCTACAAGCTGAAAAGAATCCCAAATTGGAGGATAGACAGGTTCCCCAGGGACATCACTAGATATGCCCACAGCGGCGTCCAAGTCATGCCGGATCTGATCGACCTTGTCTGTAAAGTATTTAGCGAACTCGTCACAGCGAGCCACCGTGTGCTCCTCCCTACCAGTAAGGGGGGCAAGATGTAAAAAACTGTGGACCACACGGAAAAGCTCAGCTGGACGGTTCTCTGCAGATGCAATGGTGGCAGAAAGGTGTGCCCTCTTAGCCGCCACCACTGCTCTGGAATAAGCTTTTAATTGGGCTCTAGCCCGTGTCCGGTCAGATTCGGCACGAGTCTTTCGCCACCGACGCTCTAGTCGTCTGCTCTGCCGCTTCATCGTTCGCAGCTCCTCAGAGAACCAAGGAGCCGCTCTGATTCTGCGACTGGGCAGACGACGCTCAGGAGCGATCTCATCCAGGGCCCTGGCCATCTCCGTATTCCAGAGATCGACCAGGGCACCGGGCGGATCTCCAACTCTGGCAACAGGAAAATCCCCCAGAGCCCTCAGGAATCCGTCTGGATCCATCAGCCTCCGAGGGCGGATCATAAAATGTGATCCCCCGCCATTGCAGAGGTGAGAAGCCGCAACAAGCCTAAATCCCACCAGACAGTGATCTGTCCATGACAAAGGAGTGATCTTAATCTCCTCCACCTCCAGATCACCATCAACCTGCCCCACAGTAAACACCAGGTCCAGCGTGTGTCCCGCATCATGCGTCGGGGCGGATATTCTTTGAGACAGACCCATGGTTGCCATGGAGGCCATGAAATCCTGAGCCGCAGGTGTTCCCGGGGCCTCGGCATGGACATTGAAGTCCCCCAACACCAATAGGCACCAATACTTCAGCTGATATGTGGTGTCCTGAGGCAATCTATTATGATGTCATTGCTGATGTCACTCTGATTATGACATGCAGAGTATAACCTTTCCAGCACCTGAAGTCTTTAAAGTGTTGAACAGCTGCTGAACAGAAGTCCTGTGGAACAGATCTGGGATGTTGGAATCTGGGAGGGGGATGTTGGGATCTGGGAGGGCTGTGTGGGCCTTGCAGCCCAGCTACACCTTGCGGCCTGGCGACAAACACTGAGACAAACGCAGTCCCGATGACATTTCTTACCCGGGCAACGCCGGGTACCAAAACGCAAATCTATATCTATCTATATAAAGAAGAGCATATGTATGTATGTATGTATGTATGTATGTATGTATGTATGTTCCACATAGGCTCCGCAACGCCTGGACCGATTCGCGCCAAACTCGGCACGCGGGTGCCTTGGCCCCCCCGAGACCGTTGCTGCGAGGTTTTGGAACGGATCGCGCCCCCACGGGCTCGGGTAAAAGCAAATTTGTGGTTTTCTATGGGTGCCTATGGGCTGAGCCGCAGCATTCCGAGGCTCTGATGATGTCATGATGAGATGCAAATGACATGCGGAATCTTCAGGCAGCAACTGAACTCTTTACAGTTGAAGACAAACAGCAGCAAATAGGTTTCCCGCAGGCAAACCGATACAGGGCCAGGGAAATGTGTTCTGTGGACATGTGGGCGGTCCCTGCTTGGCAGTGGACAGTTGGCACAAGGTGCTGTGGCTGTTGCTCTCTCTCTGAAAGTTTACTTTCACTATGTAATGTAAGGCAATTGGGCAGGTGCAACCAAAGGCTACAAAGATGAAACAACAGCGTACACAGGAAACACCTGAGGGAAAAAAAAAACATGACTTGCAACGCTACGTCACAGAGCTGCTACATCTAGAGCAACAGAAACAGTACAGCAGCAGGGATGGGACATATAAACACCTGGGCACACATGTGAGTGGGGGGGGTCAGGGATGGGATATATAAACACCCGGGCACACATGTGAGTGGGGAGATCAGGGATGGGACATATAAACACCCGGGCAGACATGAGAGTGGGGGGGGTCAGGGATGGGACATATAAACACCCTGGCAGACATGAGAGTGGGGGGGGGGTCAGGGATGGGACATATAAACGGGCCATCTGTATGCCTGGTGAGTGGGGGGGTCAGTGAGGGGACATATAAACATCCGGGCGAAGCCGGGTACATAAAAGCTAGTATATATATAAGAGAACGTGTGTTTGTGTGTACGTTTGTACGTATGTTCCGCATAGGCTCCGCAACGCCTGGAGCGATCGACATGAAACTTGGCACGCATACACCTTGCGGCCTGATGACAAACACTGCGGGGGTCAGACCCCCCTAGCACCCCTAGGGATGGGGGTATGCGGGGGTCACCGCGTGAAAACGGTCGAAGATGGCTGAAATTGGCATCGAATCTGTAGCTTCTGGGGTCGCCGGGATGAGCGGCGACACTCCTGATGCCATTGGCATCCGGGTTTGCCCCCCCTCAGCGTGGGGGGCGAGAAGGGGTGCAAAATAAAATGTCCGCCATGCCCTGCTGGAATGCCTGGAGCGACGTGCACCAAACCTTGCACGCACATGCCTTGTGGCCTGGCGACAGACACTGTGGGGGTCAGGCCCCCGTAGTGCCCCCGGGGGTGGGGGTATGCAGGGGGCCCCACATAAAAGTGGTCGAAAACAGCCAAAACTGGCGTCAAATTGTAGTTTCTGGGGTTGCCGGGATGAGTGGCGACACTCCTCATGCTATTGGTCCGGGTTTGGGCCCCCCCTCGGCATGGGGGGTGAGAAGGGGTGCAAAATAAAATGTCCGCCATGCCCTGCTGGAACGCCTGGAGTGACGCACACCAAACCCGGCATGCACATGTCTTGAAGCCTGGCGACAAACACTGAGGGGTTCAGGCCCCCCCTAGTGCCCCCGGGAGTGGGGTGCGCAGGAGGCCCCATGTGAAAATGGCCAAAATCAGCATCGAATCCATAGTTTCTGGGGTCTCCAGGACGAGTGGCGATGCTCCCGATGCCGTTTGAGTCCCGGTTTGACCCCCCTCGGCATGGGGGGGGCAGAAGGGGTGCGAAACAAAACATCCACACTGACCCGGTGGAACACTTGGAGCGATTGCCACCAGACTCGCCACGCGTACATGTTACGGCCTGACGACAAACACTGTGGGGGCACAACCCCCCTGTCGACCGCAGGGTTGGGGGTACGCAGGGGGCCCCACATGAAAATGGTTGAAATCCACACTTTTCGGGATCACTAAGCTGATTGGTGAAAGTCCCGATGACATTTCTTACGCGGGCAATGCCGGGGACCAAAAAGCTAGTTAGTACATAAGAATAGCAAAAAGAAAAAGAACTTCTTTTAAATTGTTTTTAGCTTTGAGGGGAAGATCACATTTAATAAAAATATCTTAATTTATACTTTCATCGTACTCTCCCTTATCTAAGTATTATCTTTTTCTCATTGGCTATATCTTCCCTAATAAAAAGTCATCAAGTTCTGGGTGTCTTTCACTCGCTGGTTCTTCCCCTCTTCTTCTTCTTCTTCTTCTTCTGCTTTTTATTTAATTCTTCATTCTCAGTTTATTGTGCCAATTTCCCCTATTTGCATCCTTTACATTATTACAGTGTCTCTTCCTCCTTGAATATTCCTGAGAAAGATTCTGCATCTCAATCTTGAACATTAATTGGTCCAATTGTTGTTTCCTGGAATTTATCTCCAACTCTCTGTAAAATTCTTGTAGATCCATTTCTTGTTCAATAAGGTTTGTCTTCAGCTCTCTATATGTCTCCCATGTAGGCTTTGTTTGTTCCTCCATTGGTACTACTTCCCTTCCTGGAGCTAACGTGCCTGCAATTTGTCTTCCAGTAACCTCTGTTTTTATCTCCAAGAGGCCCTGCATTCTAGTCATAGACCCTGACTAGTCCGATTCCAACTTCAAACAGCGTATCTCTTTGGTCTATTGTGCTGACTTCCTTTTAAAAATTTATTTTTAATTTATTTATTCATTCATAAATTTATAAGGATACCTAACTTCTTTTGATAGGCTCTCCAAATCTTGTAGAACTTTCTCTCCAATATTCGTAATAATTGTAACTTCTTGCTGCACTTGCCGAATTTCTGAGAGTAATTGGATCAATAAAATCTGATTAGACTGCCTGATATTGTCTTGTCTTAAAAGCTCTTGTATTCTTTCTTGTCTTTCTTGTCTTGACATCTTTTGGCCTCAAGGTGTAGCTAGCATCAAAATGTATACTTGATAAAAGAATTATTCAGTGGTCATCAATACTTATAAACCATATCAATTCAGTTGAGCATCTATTTTCATATACTTCAGTAATCTCACATTTCGCATACATATTTCTTTAAATGTCTAGACCCAACATGACTTATTATCTATAACCAGTTCAGCCAGTAAAAGTGAAAGTAATTTCAGTCCTTGTTCTTTGTTCTTTCTGATTGCTCTGATCTTTAATGCACCATCTTCTTTTTCAAACAGCCCAATTGTAATTCAATCCCTTATATAAGTTCAATCAATTCCACTTAATTTGCAATTTAAATATAGCTACCAAATTCGATTACTGCCAAGAATCTCTCCCCCTCATACATTCCTCCGTTAGAACAGGGGATTTCTCAAATAGCCTCAACTATAAATCTCCCACTTTCATCTTCCGTCCCCATCGTAATCCACAATTCCAAGTAAGCAAAACAGGCAGACTCACCCTAATACATCCAAATTTATTTCGAAAATAAGTATCAATCCAGGCTCTGTCCAAACTAATCAGTTTTCTCTAATGTCTTACAAGTCCTTCAAGAATCCTTCACTGGTCACATAAGAAAAAAAAAGTCAGCGTCAAGTTGTCTTTAAATCATGTAAGTCTTTCTACTTAATCACTGGAAGAAAGAAGGGGAAAATCTGCTGTCTTCACTTCCAATTTGTCTTTTATTTCTCCATCACGGCTCCAGTCTTAAATCTTTGGTCCTTAATCTTCATCTGTTTAATAAAGTCCTGCACTATTTTGCAAAGAGTTAATTAACGTTAAGATATAGTCCCAAGGATCTCAATTGCTGCTCTCAAGATGGAGGGGGGAGGAGGAACCCCCCTCTCTTCTCCCTCTCGTCTCATCACTTTCAAACTGTTCAGTCTAGTGTATTTAATCTTCTTCAGTTTCGGATAGTAGAATCACATACGTCTTGCCTCGATTCAATTTTGTTGAGTTGTAGTTCTTAGATTGTTGTTCTTGAATTTAAGTTGCAATTTCTTTTCCAAATCTTCTGTGGCTGTTCTCAGTGTGGGAAAGCAGGAGAATGGAACTACTCCGAGTCGTCAATGGCACCCGGATCAAGCAGTCCTTTCCAAAACAGCAACCTTGAGCCTTCCAAATTATGCTGCCTTTCAGGTTCAAGTGGCGCTTAAGCCCTAGTTCCGCTCCTGAGTCCTGGGGGGGGGGTACTACTCAAGAGTAGATCCCCCCAAAAAGAAAGCTTCATATCAGATCTCTCTAGCAAGACAGAGAATCATGGCACCCTGTTCCAAACTTGGCCCCGACCCCCACCCATGGGTTCTTTTTAGAGGCTCCTGCATCTAAAGGAATGAAGCAAATGTTCTGTCAAGTATGTAACTGAGTGCATGAAAGTAGGTGTCTGCAAATGTGGAACCTAAACTATGGTGGATGACCTATACTTTGGATAGTGTTGTGTGTAATAGTGCCATATTTCATGAGATAGTGGCTGATGTACTGCATTCATATGCTGTAATTTGTTTGAGTGGCTTTGGCCCCCTTCCTTGCACATGGATCAGCAGCATAGTATTGCGTCCCTGCTGTGTGGTTCTGGTGCAGTGCATTTGCATTATCACAACCAAATGGTAAAGTATGGATTTTGCCCTTGGTTCTGATGAGATACTGATGTTGTATGAGATACTGATGAGATACTGATGATGTGGGGCTGTGCTGCATCTGCTCACATTTCCCAGCTCCCTGGTAGTTCACCACAGCACAGGCAATACTGATACACAAAATCAGTTTGTGCCCTGATCTCACACATAACCCCAGTGTTACTTCTTGATATCCCACACTTCTTGATATCCCAACCATGGTTAAGAAATCAATCAATCAATCAATCAATCAATCAATCAATCAACTAGTATTTATATACCGCTTTTCAGCACAAAGTTCACAAAGCGGTTTACAGGCAAATAATAACATTAAAGTTAAATGGCTCCCTGTCCCAAAAGGGCTCACAATCTAAAGGAATGGAGAACACCACCAGCAACAGCCACGAGAAAGACACTGTGCTGGGATGAAAAGGGACAATTGCTCTCCCCCTGCTAAATATAAGAGGACACCACTTGAAAAAGTGCCTCTTGCCCAGTTAGCAGGGGTTAAGAGATAGGGAACTTTGCCCTTCCTTCTCCTTCTGTCTCCTGCTTGAATTCTCCATAGTTTTTTCTGTTCACCACTAAACTTGGTAAAGCAGATGTCAAACTCTAGTTTAAAAATGCAGTCTTGTTACTTAACCATTCACCTAGTCACAGTTGGCAATCTGTGCCAACACAGATTGTACAAAGTCACAGTTTTGTACAAGTGAATGACTATTGCAGGGTTACTAATTTTCTTAATTTATTTATTTAATTTATTTAATTTATTTAAAAGATTTTTACCCCGCCTTTATGCCCGAAGGCACTCAAGGCGGCATTACATAAAACTATAAAATTTAACATTAAAAAGCACTATAAAAGAACATTAAAACAACATATTCAAACAAAATTAAAAACACAACAATAAAATTTAAAATGCATTATTCACTTTCCCTCTGCATGCTGTGACAACTAGTGTTCCACAGAAGAGTGGTAAAAATCCACTTTACCAGCCGCTCAAATCTCTGTAGCTATAAAGGCAATTGGGCAGCATTGTCGTTGTCCCCCCTCCCCATCTGCCCACAAGTAGCTGGTTGTTTTACCATTGTTTCGCATAGTATAATCTACCCTGTCACTTTTGTGAACCACCAACAAGTGGTTTGGGACCCACTGGTGGGGCACAGACCCATAGTGTGTGGACCGCTGCTGTAAACTCTTTGGGCTCCTCACCTTGGCATGATCTCATTTGCAAGCATAAGTGTTTTTGAATACTAAGTTCAAACTATCCAGTGGCTGGGCCACCTAGGCAATCTTTTCAAATTATCTCTCTAGGAAGCCACTTCCACCAGTGACCTCAGCACAGCTGCAGCCCACACCCTGCCATACTTTTTGTCCTTTCAAGAAGCTCTCTGAATGAGGCTCAGTTAAGCCTTTGTGCCCTCCTGGAAGGACACACCTTGCCTTAATCAAACCCAGAAAACTCCTGGCTATATGTGTAAGAGATGTTCCAGATACCATTATTCAACCAGGAATGTCATTGTTCAAATTCTTACAACTACCTTTGTTATGGGAGCATAATGTTTGTGTGTTTAAGATTTTTACCCCACTTTTTTTTCTCCAGCTCCCACTCATGGGACTGTTAACTGTAGGGAGCCCACACTGGAAGCTGCCGGAATGTGGAGGGCACTTCTGTTTGCAACAGGAGATGAATCTGCTCCTCTAAATTTTATGTGAGTCAACAATGGGGAGTCAACAAGGATATTTGTTTTTTATTGATTGGGTTAATGAGTGCATTTGAAATAGGAAACTGTTGGCAGGTAATGAATGCCCCCAGTATAACTGTTCCAGGTAGTCCAGGAGACCTAAGAAATCACATCAGGTATACTTTTGCAAATGGGGAAAAAAACAACCCTATTTCTAGTTATGTCTTGCCTTGCTATTTGTATAAGATTACAGGTCACTGGAACCTTGGTTCAAGCCCTAGCTAACTAAGCTATTGTTTGAAAATTAACCTGAATTGGGTTCAAACTACAGGTTACATGCAGTTTGGGTCTTGCATGCAGACGCTCTGAGAGGAATTTTATTAGGGTGTACAAAGTTTATCTTCTCCATTAGTCATTCTTCCTGTGCCTGATGTGTCCATCTGGCTCCTGGGTCCTGTCATAGATAGTAAGAAGTTAAATAAAATAGAGTAGTTTGGGAGTTTAGCCTTTATATGTGGGAGTTTTTAAAGAGTGAAGAGAATGAAGGTAAATGATTGCCAACTGGTAGAGGAAGGACAATGATTGGATGTTGAAAAGGGGTAGAGACTAAGACATGTATTGGGCTAAGAAATTGGGCTGAGAGCTCGAAGAAGGGCAGCTTACCATGGTGTTATCCAGTTAGGAGTATTGATCGTGGAGCAGAACCACTGAGAGAAGTTTAACAGCAGCAATTTAACAACTGCTAACTGGGCAAGAGGCACTTTTCACATGGTGTTCCTCTTATATTTAGCAGGGGGAGAGTAATTGTCCCTCTTCACCCCTGCACAGTGCCTTTTCTAGTGGCTGTTGCTGGGGGTGTTTTGCCTAAACTCCCAATTTTTTAGATTTTGAGCCCTTTGGGACAGTGAGCCATTTAACTTTATTATTACTATTTGCCTGTAAACCGCTTTGTGAACTTTGTGTTGAAACGCGGTATATAAATACTGTTTGAATGAATGAATGAATGAATGAATGAATGAATGAATGAATGAATGA
>JAJKFI010000131.1:109288-138676 GCA_029204185.1 Lerista edwardsae | reverse complement strand
TGTGTGTGTGTGTGTGTGTGTGTGTGTGTGTGTGTGTGTGTGTGTGTATTCATAGAATGGGCCAAATAGGTTTTCTCAAGTGGTAAAAAACATAGGGGTCATTTTAGAATTAATTTCGAGTGAAGAGCTTTGGGACTTTTCAGTTTTAAAAAAAATCAGTCAAAATGAGAGAGTAACAGCAAGCAGCATAGACATTTAGCTCTTAGTTGGAAATACAAGATGTCTTCCAGCATTAGGAGTATGGAGCAACCAAGATGGCTCTGCTTTAGCAGGCCTTGGCCCATCAATGAAAACAAACAAGGCCATGACCTCAAGCAGAAGATTAGTGGAGGGCACCTATATCTGTCCTCTCAGTCCCAAAACTGGAAAAAAGAGAGGGTGGTGTGGAAGAGTGAGTGCAAAGGAGAGAAGTGTGAGGGATCATGGCAGCATTTCTCAAGATGTGTTCCTAGGGGCCTGTACGTGTCTCTTCTTCCTCATTCCCTTCATGTTCTGGCTCTTGGCTTGGCATTGGGCACAGGGCTGTGCCACTCTGCACATGTGTAAAGCTCTCTTGCGGTCTTGGAGACTGTGTGTGCACTGAAAGGGCTCCCCGAGACTATCTTTAGGAGTTTAAAGGCCTCTGGAGACTGAAAGGTTTGAGGACCGCTGGACTACAGCAGTGCAGTGAGTGGAGCAGAGGGAGTTTGGCATTGAGCATCTTAGGCAAATCCTCTCTAGCATCTACTCTTCCTAGTGCAGTGGCACATTCCAGCTTTTGCAAGTTCTGGAACTGACAAAGATGGTTACTGTTTGTTTTCTCTCTTCAAGGACTTGGTATCTTGCGTTGAAAGGAGTTGCGCTGAAAGGAGTTGACCTATGCATCGCTTCATGTACAGGAACAGTATAAGCTGAGTATATAGGCTGAATAGGTTGTTCATATAGCTTTGTGATAAAATGGGACTTAGTGCCACATTCCATAGAAATAAAAAAATCCAAAATGTGTACAATTGAATGAAAAAAAAAAAAGGCAGAGGCCTTAGAAAAGTGATTTTTCAACCTTTTTCATCTCACAGCACACTGACAATGCACTACAATTTTCAGGGCACACAATCATTTTTTTTTTTTACTATTGACAAGGTGCATTGCACTGCCAGTTCAATGGGGGGGGGATGGAAACTCACATCCTCAAAGGCCATACTAATAAATTACCCTCCACCAAACCAAAAGTTGCCTCCCGCCCTGACCTGAAAGTAATTGTGACATGATTACATCACTCAATTACCTTCGGCATGACCAATCAGTTACGCTGAGGAAGGCCTCGGGGCACTGCCCACCCTCAGAGCCTTTTTCAGCATGTTCTGGAGCCAATTGCTGAAGCGGCTGGCTCTGCTCTGGGCCCCTGTGCACTGAAGAAGACTCTTGGAGCAGCACTTGTATTGTCCCCAGAGCATTTCTCAGTGTAGCCATAGTGGAGCCAGGCCACGCAACATGGTTGCAAATGAGGGGGCATTGCCGCACCCAGGAGAATATGTAGGTTCTGTAGCCCCTGTGAGCCCTCCCTGTAGCCCCAAGGTTATGTAGCCCCTGTGAGCCCTCCCTCAGCTACACAACTACCCCAAACTCCTGTAACACACCAGTGGACAATTTGTGGCATACCAGTGTGCTGTAGCACAGCAGTTGACAATCGTTGCCTTAGAATGTGCTTCAGGCAGAATGCATCTGTTCATTAATAACGCAAAAACCTGGCATGCAATTGTCCATCGACTTTTCTTTATGGCCATTAAAACTGCATTTCTGCCTTTTATGAATTCCTGCCAACATATTAAAGAAAGAGGCTCTAAATACTGTGAAGACACGTGAGTCAGTAATAGGTTCTTAGCACAAAATCCCCATGTATCTTAGCATAGCCATGCCATTGATATTGTTCTTAATTATAGGCATAAGTTAAGCGTTATATTTGCTGGTCAGAAGCTCAGACCCGCTAATAGTGTGTGCTCGTTTCAGAGTTGCTGTGGCTGATTTGATTCTGAAAAGCAATAGATGTGTGCTTCTCCTCAATGAAGCTTGCATGGCTTGAATTCTATTCCGTGTATATTATTTCATTACGATCCTGTGCCGGTACGTGGGTCAACATGGCATTCGCAAACTGATTAACTGCTCCAGAATAAAAGAACGGGCCACAGGTTTCCTATTAAGTTGAGATTGCTTGTCTCTGTCTCCTGTATGATATTTCTGAATTGCAAGTATATTGGAACAAACCTCAGAATGCTATGGTGCAGGCGCACTGACTTTAGAAGTCTGTCTTGCTAAGAGTTAGGCTTGTGCAATACATTCCTTCCCTAGGTTAACAGTGAATCCTGTGATGGAACACTGTTGAAGGTTCTGTTATAATTAGGGATTTTTTTTTACATGGAATGGAAATACAAAAAGATATATCCAAATAATATACTGCCAAAAGTAGTGTTGGAGATTTAAAAGATCCTTTTCTTTATCTAAACCAGTGAACTGCCTGTTTTCATAATAGTCTGTTACCAAGCAATTGGCTTTGTAGTACTTCATTACAGTATGATCTTTGACAGAAGATTGAATGCTTGTAATGACCAGAGGTTAAAATGCCAGTCAAATTTGCCTTCCTTCCTAATGCTAACCAGAAAAAGGAGTATGTGATTGTCTCTTGCTTTCTTGGGAAATACAACTCTTTTGCTCCAAACAAAGGAGGACAGACTTCTCAGTATCAACTCTAATTAATGACCTCGAGTTAGACCGGCACAGTTAGGCCAACTAAGTTTGACTGGCACAAGGGAAACCATGAAGTATGTTGAGACCACTCTCAGAGTCAGAAAGGCCACCACATAGATGTGTGCCATCCTTTCTGACTCCGAGCATGGTCCAAACATGCTTTACAGTGGCAGTTGTGCCAGCCAAAAGTTGCTGGCCAAATGTTGTGCCAGCCAAATGTTGCTGGCCTAACTGCAGGTTAGGATTGTGCTCTAAGTTAGTGACTTGTGATAATGGGGCTGTATCCTGATTGCAGCATATGGTAGTAAACCAGCACTTCATTTGGTTATCACATTTTGACCTAAGAACAGTGCCGGACTTGTTTCCATAAGTTTGAGTTAATAAAGTTGTCACTTAGATGCAGTGATGTCATGCAGGGGGTACGCGGGGGTACGCGAGTACCGGTTTCTAGGATTACAGCTGGCCCCGCCCATTCACCCGCCCACTCGTCAACTCCGCCCTCTGCAACGTTTGAATTTTCTGCATGTTTGAGTTGCCTGCATGTTCTCAGAGCCAGGCAGGTAGGCAGGCAGCGAGCGGAGCCTTTCCTTTCCTTGCCACTGAAAAATGAGTTGCTCTGGGGTTTTAACATGATGCCAGGCCTCCTTAACATGTTCTAGGGGTGCTGTGGAATACTGTTGCAACTGTTGGGTCAGCTTAAAATCATCTGAGGCCTCAAAAAGGGCTTTTTTCATGTCACTTCCTGACACGACATCACTTCTGGCTTATGACGTCACTTCCGGTGGGCGGGTCCCGACACGTGCCAATCAAAAGTGAGTACCTGTTCTTAAATCATTTAGATGACACCACTGCTTAGATGGCATACTTTGCTGTCCCTAAAATTGCTTCCCCCCACCTTATTGGTGGCATGTGTTCAGTAGAATTGTCAGGAAAGTGGACATGAGTGAGGTTCCCTAGAACTCCTTGGTTGGCACTAAACCAAAGTATTTTCTTCGAACTAGGAAATAACTTGGCTTCTCATCCAAGCAAGCCAGTCCAGTAATAAAAAGGAGTCGCCTAGTAAAGCGAGGAAAGAGAGACAACTCATGTGGGTTGGGGTTGAGTTTTCCTCTGAATTTTTCCAAGAGACGACTAAGATGAAAGCCCTCATTCATCTGGAATGTAGTGTAATAAACCTCATTAGTTAAAATCAGAAAAATTAAAGCAGGTGAACAAAATTTAAAAGGTGATTTTCATTTATAATGGTTGAAAGAGCAAAGTGATGAAAGTCAAGTGGATGAAAGTCAAGGTATGCCTGTATGTTTATCCCCACTGGAAGAGGAGCTATAACCTATCTTGTTGGTCATATAAAGGCGTGGGTTGCTTGCTCTTGCTTTCACTAGACTCTCCATTAGTTTTTTTTCCCCTGTTTTGCTGTTTATGCCTGAGTAACAATGGCTACAGTTCTTTCATTGTTGCAATCAAGTTCTTAACAAACTCAGATTTCTTCTCTGTGTGACTGATTCCCATAGCTCTGCTAACACAAGCATTGCCAAGTTCTCTCTAGGTGCCCTCAGGCAATCTCTTGGCCTCCTATCTGTCATACAGAAGAGGCGGAGCGTGGGTGTAGCCCGGGGTGGTGTGAGCCATGGGCGCCGGGCAGAGGCGGGGTGGCTGCGCGCCATAGCGCAGAGTCCGTGGAGGAAACTGTGCGCTGTTTGGCCCGCCTGCCCTCCCTCACCTCTGTTTCTCTCTGAAATGGAGCTATTCCGGGTGCAGGGAGGCGTGGCTGGACGACACACGGAGGCGGGGTGACGTCCTGGGGGCGCAGTTTCGTTGCCCTGCCATGGGCACGCTCGGGCCTCCATTTGTTCCTGCCACACAGAGATAACTTGACTCTCCTTATTGTAAGGAAATCAATAAGACTGTACGTATGAAATGCTTTGAACATTAGAAAGTGCTGTACAGTGCTTATTAACTGTGTGCTAAAAACAGTGCATATTCTTGTGACACATTTATTTTACCAACAACTTTTGTAATTTGTGATAACAACATTTGTAACAACAAATGGATCATTTCTTCAATTTGTCTGAGAATTGTAACTGGTGTTTCTTCTTCACAGAGTTCAAAGCTGTGCTAGCCACAATTACTAGGGAGTTAGTTCTGCTGAATTCAATAGGACTTATTCTGAGTCTCCTGGTATACAGTAGGACTGGGCTGCACAGCTGCAACCACACCAGGATGGAAGCCCTGTGTGCTTCATGACTTCACAAGTGAGAATTATACCCACTGTGTAGCTCAGGTGTAAAAAATCCAGGTTTATCCCATCAGGGTCCATAAAGGAGCTGCAAATAATCTCATGCTGATACAGGGCAGTAGCACCTAGTGCTTCATGCTCACTCCCTTCCTATTCCCTTCTCTTCCCCTTAATTGGACTTACTGGGGGAAAGCCTTTGCAGTTTGAATCAGCTGGCACCAGCCCAGGAGATCAACCAGTCAGAAGGGCTTCCTGCGCGGAACTCCCTCCTTAAACAACATTGAACTTCGCGGGTCTCTATTAAAATCACTCACACAGAAATGTCTGCAGAGCAAGGAGATATGACAATCCACTGATTTTCCCAGAACTACACAAAACTCAAGGGTAAAAGTGAAATATTAACGTCATTAGAGATGGGAGTGCTTGGGAGATGAGCAGAATTGAGCAACAAGACAATGAGAATGGAATCTGGCCCAACAAAACTTAAATTATTTCACAAATTCTTCATCCTGCAATCATATGAATGGCTATCAGATAGTGCTATTACAAAATATCAGAGCTAGCTTGCTGTTTTAGAATAAGCTTACACGGCACAGAGAGACAAACTAAAATCAACATGAAATCTGACAGTTTTGGGCTAATAACCGATTCTTCTCTTTGTACCTTGAGGACTAGACCACCAGCTCAATCCACTCTCAATGACAGGGAGCGAGGATTAGTGGGCACTCCCCTAGACGTGAAGCTCGGGAAGAGGTGAGAGCAAACTTCCCTTTGCTTAGGAGTGTATCGTTCAGTTGGATGGACGTTGGCCATCTTCTTTCTGAGTGCCAACCAGCTGACCACTTTGGCCAGTCTCCTTAAAACTTGACACCTACCTTTTCCCTGACTGGAGAGGAGCTAGCAGTAACCTAAGATATTCCTGGTTTCTTTCAGTAGAAAGTTAAATGCAATTGAAGTTTCGGCACACAAAGGATCTCTGAAATACTTTCGGAGGGAGTATCCTCAGGAGGGAGGTGGAAAATATTCAAAACCATGAGACAGACAGACACAGAATTCCACAGGAAAACACAGAAAAAAGGAAAGAACACACCTGAAATACAGAGCTTTCATAACACATCTGCTGCGTCCAGTGGTGGTGGTAGGAGGTGATCAGGACGTCTCCTTGATGTAAGGAAACGTTTCTTCCCTTTTCCCAGGGTAGGCTCCAGATGGCCTATGCGTCTACTCATACCTATGCCAGCATTATAGCTGGAGAATGTCTAAGGAGAGTAAGGTGGGAGCATAGGCCCAAATGAGGGTAGATTTAGCAGGTATTTGCTGCCGAGATCTACCCCCTCCGGCCTCCTCCTGGTCTCCTGCCCTCAGTCAATCCACCTAGAACTTCCCTGTGCCCTCCCACCTAAGAAAATAGCCCCTGCTTCAATTTACCAGCACCGGCCTGCCCACAACAGATTGGCCTGGCAATGGCCCATTACATCTACTATTGCATAAGGTTTTCTTTTTGTTTCTTTTTGACAACAGCAGGATACTGTCCCACTGTTGTAAATCCATGGATCAGATTTGGCTATGAAAATACTAAGAGTGCAATCCTAACCTGGAGTTAGGCCAGCCCAGTTAGGTCAGCCCAAGGGCCACGGTGAAGCGCGTTTGGACCACTCTCAGAGTCAGGGAGGATGGTGCATGTCTGTGTGCTGGCCTCTCTGACTCTGAGAGTGGTCCAGATATACTTTACAGTGTCCCTTGTGCTGGCCTAACTGTGCCGGCCTTACTCCAGGTTAGAATTGTGCTGTAAGTATGTTATGGAACAGTGTCATAGCTTTGTTCTTATCTGAGAGTACCATAGCCTCAAGATCATGAATGGCCTGCCACATTGTGGTTGACAGCATATAACCAAAGAGCAAAGGTTAGTTGGATTCTTGGATTTACATTTTGCTTACATGACATGAAACAAACAAGAGCCTTCAGGGACTTTCCAAAGGAAGGTAGCTTGTCAGTAGTTTGTACGTGCCGCTTGATTGCTTCCATATGCGACTGCACCATCATAGCTCAAACCCATCATGGATATACTTTTGCATCACCTTGACCTAAACACAATAGTTTTAGGTGGAATCCAGTCATGTAATCAGATGCATTCAAATACATGAGATTCATGCATGAAGAAACTGTATCCAAGTGGCTGAATCTATGTACAAGCAACAGTAGGAGAATGTAACACTTCATGGATTTTTTAAATAAACGAGGCCAGCCGAAATTTCATCAGGGTAAATTACATTATTGCTGTCCCCACTCTCACCCACAAATTGCTATTTCTTCCTCAATGTCCCCCTTTTCTATAATATTTGTACTCAAAGCAGCAAACGTTCATCCTTGAAATCCATCTTTGTCAGAACTGGGCTTTGTGTGAATTAAAATCAACTTAGATCTACTTGCCAACTGAGAACACCAGCTGCAGAGATATTCTGAATGCACAGTCATCCCCCTCGCTTAAGAGTAACCTAGTTTAATTTCCAACTTTGCTGTGTGTTTTCTTCCTTTCAGGGGAAAGAATAAGCTTTGACATAATTGCAAACGACATCAGAGTGACAAACGTAGAGCCAGTTACTGTATGCTCGAGTTGCCAGGCAGAAAAGAGGCACAGAACAATCGTTCTGTGTTAGAGCTCAAAGAAATCATGCTTTTCATGTCCGTGAATTCTTGAGGACTGGAACTTTGTGCAAATCGTGCTTTAGGCAACATGAGGTGGTAGCGCTATTCCTAGCTCTGTTCCATTCTTGTCCTTTGGGCAAAAATGGATGCCTGTCCTTCGATGGCCTCACAAATTGTGTTCCGAGATCACACCTAATTGAAAGAACTCAAGCTCCATTTCAAAAGAAAAACGTGCATATCACAGATGGGTAGATGAACTACCTTGACATTTACGTATGAAGAAAAATCAGACACCTCTTTGGAAATCCACAACACAAAGGTAAGTGAGTGGGATGAGAGACAAAAGACAAGGACAATCAGAGAAACAGCTTCTAGCTCTATAAGCAAAAAAGAACCCAGATCTCAATTTTGCCCCATTAGTACAGGAAAAGAAACTGAGTAAAGCTGATTCTATGTACATACTGTAGGTCATTCTTTATAGGACAATTCAAAACAAAAAGAGTCAAACGTGCTTAGTTTTAAGGTTTCCATTAGTTTCAGAATGGAAAGATAGCACTGGGTCTATTCAGTTCAATTTTCCTTTATATCGTGAGGATTGAATACATACAAAAGAGATTCATCCTTGGAACCCACTTAATGTTCACAGATTTATGGGAGGGGGCAGCTGGCAACAGCTATTCCTTTGTACAGTCCCCAGGTGCAATTTTCATTTCTCACAATAGCCTGGAGCATTGTGGGAAATAAAGATGGCAGCAAGTAGCTATGCAGAAGTGCTGCTAAGAACCGTGTCACAAGCAGTGGTAAAAAGATGTTTAACATACACACACACAAAGAAGAGAAACAGAAAAAGTTTTCCTTTTCTTTTTTTTAAAGGTTTAACCATGCCAGAGCTTCATGGTGTTTTGAAATTAATCCTAAAACAGTGGTATTCAAACTTTTTAGACTGGGACCCACATTTTAGAATGGCACTTGTGTCAGGACCCACTGGAAGTGATGTCATTAACCTGGAAGTGATGTTGTAGCAGGAAGTGCTGTCATTGTAACATAATCAAATGACACTCCTGAAATGCAAATTGGCATTCTTGGCCTGCAGCAATTGTACAACCATGAAACATCCTTGCAAGCAAAAAGCAAGATTAGGACAAAATATGATGTAAAATCACTGAACAAAAAACAAAATTAAAAGAAAAAACTTCACTTGAAAATTCAAACTCACAAAAGAAATATAACAAGAGTAAGGTCTGCAGTTTCCAAGATGGCTGCTCCCAGCTTTCCACGACCCACCTGACATCAGGTCACGATCCACCAAGTGGGTCCTGACCCACAATTTAAATAACACTGTTCTAATATACAAGTTAGAATTATTTGGGCAATTTCTGAAACTGACAAAAAACGTGTAGTTGGAAAAAGGTTCTTGCAATTTATGAAAATACATTCTGGTTAAAAATTACAGACATGTTTTAATGCATAATAACATATGTAACTGAAAGCAAAATCAGAGGAAATGCTTCATATGGTGTTAATGATGCATTTTCTGGTATAATCACATATGCATTCCAGTTGTTAAGACTTCCTTTCTTGTCAGTACTAAGTAGCCTCTAATGTTGGTGTCAAAAAAAAAAATGTGGTATATGGCAGATGTTTTCTCATAATTCCTAAAAACATAACTTCCTATTTGCATGCATAGTGCAACAGCCTCCTTGTTCATCCATTCATAAGGGAGTCATAAAGTGATGGTAACCAGTTCACTTGTTACCAAGTGCCAAATGGCTCCTTGCACTGTTTTTATCTGTCTGCTCTAGTCACAACTATGACCAGATTTGGACAGCAGGGTGGAGAATGCAACTATAAATGGACACAACCTTGTTAACAAATACTGCTTTCCTAATAGGGCTTCACATTAATGGGCAGCCCCCAAAAGGGCCAACATTCTTCAGCAAATTGACACTGCTTCCATGTGATTGTAGCTACCAGACTGCTGTGTGAGAAGGAGGAAAAGTTTTTGAACTGGGCCTGCAAAAACAAATAGTGACCAAAAAAGAAGTGACCATGTTGGGTCATGTCTATGATGGAATCCAAAAACACAGGATTCAGTTATACATGGTCAAACATTGTGTGATTAGCCATAAGTAACAGTCCTCATTTTTATATGCAGTGTGTGTTTTAAACTAGGAAATTCTCAGCAAACCTTAAGCTAAATTTTTAAACCAAAAGGAAGTGCTTTTAGTTTCTTTTTCAACAGACCTACAATTATTGTCACACTATGCCAAACACAACATACCATGCAATATTGGCTTTTACACACTGTGGCTGGTCATCTGTGGTTTGCCTGAATATAATTGCCAACAAGTGCTTGTGAGAAGCAGAATAACAGCAATAACTAAACATTCAGGTGTGCAGTCCTTTGAGGGTGCAATCCTAACCTGGAGTAAGGCTGCCACAGGCCAGCAAAGTTTGGCTGGCACATGGGACACCATAATGTATTTATGGACCACTCTCGGAGTCAGAGAGGCCAGCACACAGACGTGCACCATCCTCCGATTCCAAGAGTGGTCCAACTCTTGCCAGACCACTTTACAGTGTCCTGTGTGCTTTACAGTGCCTTACAGTATCCCTTGTGCTGGCCAAACTTTGCTGGTCTAACTGTGCCAGCCTAACTCCAGGTTAGAATTGCACCCTAAGTGTTCAAAGTGCTTTCCATACATTACACTGTGTAGCTAAACTTGAACAGTTGTATGTTTATCTGATGTTTATTTCTAGTGCGAGGATTACAAAACTGCCAGTACAATGCATAATTAGGAAATAGGATCAATTGAAACACAAAATTTAAAATAAGTAACAAATCTTTGATGATACAGAAAAACTAAGATTACAGTTGCATTCTGTCTCTCAGAATTGTATAAGAAATATTGAAAATTCAACCATAAACAATTGTTGTGTAACAAGTGTTATTGCAGTCCTTTGCAAAGTAGGTCACTGTTATACCCACATTGTAGGTGCACAACTTAAGTGATGGCTTCCTGTGGAAAATAGAAAGTCACTATGCAAAAGATTTGAATCAAGAACTTCCTGGTTCACAGATGAGGAAGAATTATTGGGTGCTGGATGCATAAATTCTTACTCATAATGGTTGGAGGAAAGAAAGCAACATTTAAATATTCAACCCCTTGCAGAAGCCCTGAAAATTGTTAAGCAACATGTTGTGCTTCCAGTCCTGATATGTATTCTGCGGACCAGCGATATACGCAGATTGGGGACCCTCGGATTTCAGAATCAGCAGGTTCCAGACCTGTGGCAGGACCCCACTGAAGACCTTCCAGTGAAAACTGGAAATTCCCAGAAAATCACTCTGGGCTTCATTCTGAAGCCTGCAGAGGACACAGGCAGTCACACATGGCCTCTGCAGGCTTCAGAATGGCTCAGGACATGACTGAAAGAAGGTTGTGCAATCTCAGGTTCCTTGAAGGCTCACCCAGTTGCATTTTTGCTCCTGGGCCTGCCCTGCCCCCTCTGCCCCCCCCCAATTCATCTGGGGCCAGCTAGCTCTTGGTGTGAAGTCCAGCCCAGAGGCTCAGCCCATCGTCTGCTACTGCCCAGTGGACTGGCATTGACATCAGTCCAAGATGGTGTCACCTGGTGTGGTCCAAACACCCTGTACACCCTTGTGATGCCACAGCTGCCACAACCTTTTTTGAGCAAGCAAGAAGTGATTCGGCTCATTGACTGGAACATCTCTGATGGCAGTAGACCTAAGGGGCAACAACAACAAAAAAAACCCACAGGTGTGTGGCCTCTCTGCTCATTTTGGTGTCCCCCCTTAATTTGCTGAAGATTTTGCATCCATCATTGGGCTCTGTTCTTGTCTAATCAACCTGTTCCCCCTCAATGAAGGTGCATGTTGTTCATGTTTAGAGTGACTAGAAAGGGCGAAAACTTATCAAATACATATGGCTACAGCTGGATGGTCCTTGCTTTATTGGGCAGGTAACTTTGTAATGGCCCAGAATAGGACCAAATACTTAGAGGATGTCACATTACTGAAAAAAAAGTCTCAAACCTTTTAGCAACCTAAAAAAGGTTTCACTTTACCAGCTGCTCAAGCCTCTATGGCTATAATGGTAATTGAGCTGCAGTGCTCCCTGCCCCCCACCCCGAGTAGCAGTTTGTTTAACCCTAGACGTATATTGATAAGGCAGATTAGGCTGTTTCGCAACCCACCCACAATTAAGTCGTGCTCCGCTGGTGGGCCACGGACTCACAGTTGGAGAACCACTGTCTTAAAGGATGCGTTCTTGATAGCTGTTGTGCCCCTGGCTCATGTGCCGCCCAGGGCTAGATCTGCAGACTGCCCCCTCTCAGAGACTGCTGCATGCCTCACTCACCTGGAGCCTCTGGAGCCTTGTGCGGTGTCTGCAGGCCCTCCAAAAGTGTTCTGAAGCTTTCAGAAGGCCTTTAACCTTAATGCTTTCAGGGGCCCTGCAGGTATTGCATGCAGCCTGCCTGACCCTCAAGATATCACATGCAGCCTGCCTGGCCCTCTTAAATAAGCCAAGGGAGGTTACAATCTAAAAGGAAGTCTGCTCATAATAATGGTGATGTAGAAGGACCCCCCTTCATTTCCCTCAGAAACCGCCATGCTTCCTCCTGGCTCCCCAGCCAAACTGGGGAGCCAAACAAGCTCCTTTCACCTGGCTGTGAGCACCCAGCCCAGCCAAGTAAAGACACTCCGAGCTCCCGCTAACCACTTTCAACTCTCCAGCAAACAATAGAGGTCCTAGCAACAGTGGAAGCAGCAACTCTGGGTGGGAAAACACTTTTGGCTGAGGTCCAGCTGTTAAGAGCCTCCTTAACGTAGCTCTGTACCCCATTGTGGTTATTTTGACCTATAGGTAATATTGGTGATTGCTATGCTCATGATGGTCAGATGGAGGTGTAACCAGATGCACATAATACAAGACCTGTAAAGGTGAAGGGGTAAGACCAGGATGTGATGGGAACAAGTATAAACCCCATCGAGGGGAGGGCAGTGCTGAGAAACACCCTCTCCTTCCCTTAAACGTGTACAGGTCTGACTCCATTTTGGCTGAGCTGCTACCCTGCAAAGAGGTCACAGAGGTGATCCTTGAAAGATAGCACAGACCATTAAGAATTGGTGCCAAGGGACATTCAAAATGTTTCCCTCCCTCAGGTAATGCAAATCTTGTAATGCAAATCTGATCTCTGACAAAAAGAGCATTATGAGAACCATTTCAGCCTAAATCTAGCCTAATCTGCCCAGGAGCTAAAATAACCTGGAAAAGTCTTCTTTAGACTAAGCTAGAGGTTTCCCCACCAAAGTTCAAAACAGCAGAAATGCAAGCATTAGTGTAAAACTTGTCAATCTTATCACCACTATCTTATTCAAATGCAAACACCCTTCCTGGCACTCCAGAGTAGCATTTTATCAAGGTGATTGAATCAAGGTGGGGAGGAAAAGATTGACTCTTAAAGTACTTACCACCTTAATAACCCTATTGTAATCTTGTCTTAATCTAAATGTACCTATGTTTACATCTGACTATGCTTCGTCATCATCCCTTCCTGACCCTTGGTTAGGGTCACACAGGAGGGGAGGGGGAGCAGCAGCAACTCCTAGCAAAATTGCTATTGGCAATTTTGGTTATGGGAGACATTTGATTGGTGGTCCTTTACCAATCAAATGTCTCCCATAACCAAATTTGCCAATAGCAATTGGCCAATGTTTTTACTTGTTGTTGTCATTTCCACATTTGCATGTTCAACTGTATAACTCAGTGGTCAGGGAACAGGGGTAAATTACCCCAAATGGGGTAAAAATGAAATTCCTGGGGGTAATGGATGGCAGCCGGGCATGCATACAAATCTAAGCGATTCCCTGCAAAGACTTATTCCTCTGCGCACCCGCTGTCTGCACCTCCGTCTCTCTCTTTAAACTCGGGCGACAAGCCCTGCAGCGTGTATCTGCGCTCTGATCAGCTAAGCCATGCTAATTGGGTAGCCAATGAGGAAGCAGCCTGAGAATTCTGCAGGGCCTTCGGCGCCCTCATTGGCTGGCCGGGGTGGCTGAGAAGTTGAGCGTTCCATAGCAGGACTGCAGTGCACACCGCCTGCCTCGCTGCATTGTGCACTCGTGGGATGGGGCGGCTGGTTGGAGGTGGGGGTCTGGCCATTGAACTGGTGAGTAAAGGCTTCTGTCTGGGTTTTTAAGCAAGCACAAAAGGAGAAGGAGGGTCAAGTATAGAGGATGAGGCATAGCGCTGTCTGAGACCAGGGAGCTGAGGACAAGGCTTTGTTGCACGCGACGTTCCAAGCGTTCTGATCTGCAGCAACAGACGAAATGTTTGGGTGATTGCCTGGCATTTCCAAGTGCGCCTCCGGAGTGCAATCGTTTTCCCCGTCTGTGTCTGGTATTCAGTCTGTGCTGCAGTAGTGTCATTGGCAGCTCCTGGCTCAAGGTGTTGATAAAGCGCAGGAAAATTTTAAAGGTGTATTAATGTTTAATACACGCTTTACAGAGGGAAGTTTGTGGCTGGCGGCTTACAGTACAAATGAAATAAGGGCTGAGCTTACCCCCAAGTAATTCCACCGAGGAACTGCAGATTTGTTACAATATTAAATAAATTGGGCTTAATCCCCCCCCACGCAGTGTCTTCGTACTACAGAAGCCTCGTGCATTAATTAAGCTCATTAATTAATCAAATAAAAATCAATGGGTTCCAATATGTAATTTTTTTCTTTTGTTCTGGCGGGGGGGGGGGGGTTTGACACACCAGCAGAGCTGAGTTACGAATTTTCCAAATTTCTGACACACCAAGCCCAAAAGATTCGCCATCACTGTTCTATATGCATGCCCGGCTGTGTGTGTTACAGTACTGTAGTGTACAAGGACCTGACGCAGTGCAGTGCGTCAGGCCCTTGTGTATAACACGCTTCCCTGCGTGATGCCCCGGGCCCCACCTCCAAGTCCGCCCGCTTCTTCAGTAGAGTCGACTAGTTGCTGCGCCATTGAGAGAGACAGGACAGTGCCTCTCCTGAGAGGACACCTATCTTTCACTGGTAGTTTTAGTAAGTACCTGTATTAAAAATCAAATCAAGGGGGTAATGTCGGTGTATCTAAATATATTTTGGGGTAAAAAGTAAAAAAGTTCCCTGACCCCTGGTATAACTGATCAAGCCAAAATGTACAAATTGCACAAGTTCTGTGGTCTCTTTTAAGATGTACTGTATTTGTGTCCATTTTACTGATGTCCTACACGTGAGTAAAATGTATTTCTCTTTCTGCAACATCAAAGTCCACCTGGCATTTCTTTCCGGCAATGTTGCTCTGGTAAGCCACAGAGCCCTGGCCGGGCCGGCCAGGATCAGGGGAGTTGGGCTTGGAATATCATTGGTTCATAGGACACAATCAGGACAGGAATGCACACCGGGGAAATGAAACCTCAAATTGATGGCCCCTAAGCTTAAAGGGACAGGGGCCTGGAGAAATCACCTTATTGGCTTGATTTCCTCCTACTTCAATGGTAAGAAACTATGAGCAAATACATCGGTGACCATAACAAGTAAATCAGCCCTCAATCTACTCTGTCCTTGTACCATTTGTATTACCCTATTTTTAAAAAATTTCAATTCTTGACGCCATATTCACAGTTTTAGTGCTGGCTGCTTTAACGTGTATGTCTCCTTATTTATCTGTATACATTGTTGTAAAACTCTTCTGAATGGCACTGTGCCGGCTTTCGCCTTTTAAAAATATTTATGTTCTCTTCAGATTAAAAAAGAAGAAAAATCATTGCTTTTAAATTTGCTTTATAGCTTTGCTGCTTCTGTCACAATATTATACAGTTCCCAGAAATCAATGCAGTAAAGTCTCACGCTAACTCTACTGATATATTAAATGTGAGTTATTACGTGTCTTGTGAGATAGTGTGTGTGTGTGTGTGTGTGTGTGTGTGTGCGCGTGCGTGTGCATGCGTGTGCGCGCACACATGAGAGAGACAGAACACAAGCACAGTGGTGGGCATACACCTAAAATATATACATTTTAACACACATGCTGCCTGATGAACTAAAGCAATCTAATCAGATGTTTACAGTTTCCTAGGGGGGATGGATCTTTAATTTTAGCCCCTTGAATTCAGTATTCAGAATTTAAAATGGAAGTAAATGTGTATGCATTGCAGAAGTTAATAATTAATAGTCAATTGCCCTACAAAACCAATTGCTTTAGGGTCTAAATGCTAGTTGCACAATACTATTATAACCAAAACTTAACCTCTGTTTTGTTTCAGGTAAACCTGCTTTGAATGTATGAAGTTGCCTTCTGCTGAATCTGATCACTACTAATCCATCTAGCTCAGGTTTGTTTATATTTCCTGGCAGTGGCTGACTAGGGTTTCAAACAGGGTACCTTTCCCCACTCTAAAATGGAGAATCCTGAGAGCACAATCCTAACCTGGAATTAGGCCGGCTCAGTTAGGCCAGCAAAGTTTGGCTGGCACAAGAACCACAGTAAAGTGCATTTGGACCACTCTTGGGGTCTGGGAAGATGGCACATGTCTGTGTGCTGGCTTCTCTTGACTCCCAAGAGTAGACCAAACATACTTTACTGTGTCCTTTGTCCCAGCCAAACTTTGCTGACCTAACTGTGCTGGCCTAATTCCAGGTTAGGATTGAGCCCTCAATCTTCTGCATCCAAAGTATTTGCTCCACCACTGATCTACCCTTCCTGCTCGCAAAGATGCGCTTTGTAGCAGAAAAGCAGATGCATGGAAAGAGAAATTACTGTTGTCTTTCTTCGGTTCCCTAGGCCTCTGCTTTAGTGGCATACTGAGGTCATTTGGCACTTTGGCCCAAATATGTTTGACATCTCCTTGTTCCCCCCCCCCGAAAATTATTTTCAGTAAACATGAATAATAATATTGGCCAGATAAGTGCAGACTGAACATTTGCTTTTAGTGATCTCTCTCTCGCTCTCTGTCTCGCTCTGTGCATGCATGTGTGTGTACAGACATACATACTAAGTTTGTCTATAACTTTGTATAAATAACCATACCAATAAACAATTGAAAAGTTAAGGGTGCAATCCTAACCTACTTTCCAGCACTGACTTAGCTGCGCCAGTGGGGCATGTGCTGCATCCTGCAGTGGAGTAGGAGAGTCACAGAGGCCTCCTCAAGATAAGGGAATGCTTGGTTCCTTACGTTGGTGCTGCATTGCCCTTAACATGGTGCTGAAAAATTGGTTAGGATTGCACCCTAAAAGCAATATGTTTTCTTCTTGGAAAAAAGAAGTGCAAATACCTTGGGGCAGCCTCTTGGAAAACTCCCTGCAGTCTTGGACCTGGACACCCTCCAGTCACCCTCTTTGTACTCCACAGCAGTGCTTTATTTTAAGTAACACTCCCCAAGGTAATTTCTCCTGAAATAAAAAGGTCATTAGGGTCTGGTTATACATGTTTATGTGTAGTTGGGCTCTTAGACTAGGTCATTACAAAGGAACAAAACTGTGTTCCTTGTGAAACCTTGGGTTCCTTTTAAGTGAACAGTTGGACATTAGCAGAGCAGGGGCACCCTGCTAAACAGGCAGGGTGATTTTGAACACCATTCTTACGCTTCCATTCCGCCTTCCATTAACAGGAATTTTCCCAGTGTCTCCTATAAATATTTGTGTTATATGTGGCATTATCAGTTGCAGGTATGTAAAATGGGCCGTTATGGCAAACATTTGGTCCTGTTTGGAGAATGCTTTGACTTGGAAATCTCTCTCCTCAAGGTACTTTAGCTGTGTTCATAATACGATGAAGGAAAGCTGTAATAATTAATGTTAAAGTAGACCATTTGACACTGGCTAAGGGCCAAACTGCACATTATGTTCAACACAAAATGTGTCTTTGCGTGCATGTGTATGCTTTCTTTGATAATAGCAGTTGCCATGTTGCCAATGACCTCCTTTTCCAAATGTGCACAGTCTTTTCTAACTCTATCTTGGTTCATTAGCAGCCATTCCAGAAGGTCAGCCAGGGCATCTTCCCAGAGGGAGGATGAGGCATGCCTTCTCCTAATTAAGATCACACTAAGGGCTGTTGATCAGAAGGCTAAATCATTTGCAGGAGCTCTGTGTGTCCCCTTCCCCAAGTCCTTGTAAATTTAGACTCCCCATCTCTGCATAATCCCATTTGTAAGTACAAGTCTTCTAGCATTATGCCACATAATAATATGACGGTCTAGATAATCTGGACCATCTTCCCTCTCCTGAATGTCTCTCCTATCTATGACCTAAGCATGGGGGCTGCACACATCCTACCACATCTTTTGTCCATTCAAGAACTTCCTCAAGCAGGGTGCAATCAAACCTTTGGTGCCCTCCTGGAAATACCCATCTTAATTTAATCAAGCCCAGGAAACGTCTGGCTACATACCCTGGAAGTGTTCAAGGTACCCGGAATGCTTACATATTAGTTGTTTAGACCAGATCCATGCCAGATCCGGGGTTTGGAAAAACCCTTCCTCCGTATGAGCGGTACTTACTATTCTGTGCAAGCTCTGCTCCATTTTCAAGCTGAACTGGTGATAGGGCGCTCTAGGCAGTCACATATATGCCCAGGCATCCCAGAAGGCTGTGCAGCAGGACACCGGGCATAGGCACAACTGCCCAGAGCATCTCTGCCACCAGTTCTGCTTGAAAATGGAGCAACACTTGAATGAAACAGTAAGTGTTTCAGGATGGAGGAAGGGAATTTTGCAATGCAGCAGTTGCAAATTTAGTTACCACTGGTTTAGACTCATAACTATTTCTGCAGTGTATAGAAGAAAAACTACTTTGTTTATCGTATAGATGTGCCCTAGAAGAAATGGTGTTGCAGTAAGGACTATTGCAGTTACGGAAACAAAAATCTTGCGGTTGCTTTAGGTTCTTAAATCTTCTAAAGAACACCTACCCACCCCTTGATCTAACTTTCTTTGAATTGACTTATCAATCAAATTCAAATGAACTGCTCCGTAAAAGGAGGTATTTGGATCACCGGTGATTGGATCAATAGCTGGGCAAAAAAGTCCCCTTATAGTAAATAAGTCCAAAAGCCATTTAATTCAAATCTCTCCGCTAGGGCATTAATCTCTAGGACATTAATTGCCTATTTAATAACTCTAAATTGCTAATTAGGCCACAAGACTGATAACTGGTGCTACTGCAGTTTCGTTTTTAGTGAAGTGTGTTAATGGGCAGTTATTTTGGATTTTTTTTTTCTAATCCTTTAGGTTTGAAAATATAAGTGTATACGTATGTGTGAAGTAGAATTCTTCAAGGTAGGTAAGAGCACAGATGTCTTAGTCCTATTCAGGCTTTGAAAATGGGGTGTTCTACAGATATGAAGGGGGAGAATGGGAGAGCACTACATAACCCTACGTCAATATACCTAAATAAGTGGGTAGTAGTTGAGGAGTTAGATGTAGACTTGGAAGATCCAGATTCACATTCTTGTTCAGCTATGAAACTTCCTAGATAATTTTGGGCCAGTCAATATCTCTGGGCTCACCTGCCTCACAGGAGGGTGCAAAGGTGCGCTCTATACTTCAGAGTGCCGGGTGCAAGGGAGTGGCAACTGGATGCAAGCATCTTGTTCTCATGCGCTCCCTGGGGCACCTGGTAGGCCACTGTGAGAAACAGGAAGCTGGACTAGACGGGCCTTTGGCCTGATCCAGCAAGGCTCTTCTTATGTTCGTATGAGGGAAGGAATAATGTTCACCCCCCAAAAGGAAGGGCAGTATAAAAATGTGATAAATAAATAATAAATGAATGAATGTTTGTAAACACTAGTCAAAATGTGATGAAGTATATAAGCAGAACATTTCCCCCTCCCCCGTACTGTACTCCAAAGTACACATGACTCCAAAACTGGGGACAAGAATGCTTTATGTCTTTGTCTATTGCAAACATTTATGGGTAAGATCAATGTGTGCCTTGCATTTTTTTAAAGGCTAGGTCGCAATCAGATTGAATATGTAGCCATAGAAAAGTATCTGAAATGTTAACATGCTTAAAATACACTTGGAGGTGAAGTATGTCTTCATTGATGTTGAGGCAGATGGGTTTCTGGAAAAGATAAGAGTAACTCAGCCAGAGGTAGACCAGAGGCTATTTTTGACATCCCTGTTAGAGGGACAGATGATGCAACAGTAACTTAAATAAAATTCATGTAGCCTCGAGTAATGTTTAGCAGAAATCAATTTAGAGTTCAAATGAGTTGAGTGCACTTCATGTATGTTTTCAAGGTTGAAATTTGTCTTTTACATTGTGAATGTTCTATGTGGACCTATGCAGTGAAATTTTAGCATTCTTTTTTTTTACCCCATGTCAACTTCTTCACCAGTCTAAATTAAGAGCAAAAATTGTCATTGGGCACCCAACAATATGTTCAGTAACCAGACTTATAATGATATTTATTTCTACAAGATATGTTCAAAGATCTGTGGACAGGAGAACAACAGTTTTAAAATGGGCTAAGAGGCCACTGTCCCCAGCTACTGTAACCAGCTAGATTGTCTTCCGAAACTCAGAAGAGTTCATAGCATGAAATATGGACAACTTGTTTAAATAAAAATGTCAGAGACTGCTTCAGGGCTGAGAGTATGCCCATAAGTATTGTTTTGATTCCCAACCCCTTCAAATTAGGGTTACCAGATCCAAACTGGGACAGAGTGCCTTTACCATTAACCATTGTATAGAAGAGGGAATTGGGGCAGGTGCAGCTCATCATGGAAGGGTTTCAAAAGCTTCACCTGCCCAAACTCCTTCTTCTATACAATGGTTAAAGGTATAGGTACTCTGTCCCAGTTTGAATCTGGTAACCCTACTTAGAATGGTGATTCCCAAATTGTGCACCACAGTGCCCTTAGGCACTGCAGCAAACTCCCAGAGCGTCAAAGAATGTCCATGGTGGCCTCTTCTTCCAGCACTCCCGGGTGCCACCATCTTGGATCACATAAGGTGGCAGTATCCAGGGAGAAGGGCCACTGTGACAGGAAGGTGGTTTGGTAGGCTTGGGATCCGTTGCCTTCGAAGATCCCTAATCTTAATGATCCCAAACATCCTACTTGACTTTGAGAACCACCTGTTGTTATGGGGGCAGGAGTAGGGGTGATGAAGGGGCAATGATGGCGCCCCAGCGATCACAGCACTGCTGCTACCAAGGGGCTTTAAAACTTTTTTACTTACTTGTGGGGCAGCACTGTCTTTCGCAGGGTGCAGCCCCTCTGCTCACCTCCCCGCTTCTGTAAAAAAGCCCTTGTCTCTTATTGAAACCTCCAGGATTGTTTTCAGTCTTAATACTCTGGCCAAAATGCTTGCCCGTCTCAGGAGTCTTTGGATCAAATTAATAGAATGACCAGCTCATAATAGCTAATATATGCCAAAGTTGCTGCAACCCACAGATCATCAGCTCCAAACATAAATTTGGCACTGTTGAGGGCAGGGGAGAAGCTTGAATTAAATTCCACCCAGGTGCTTGGTGCTCTCAGTGCCATGGAGGGTTGAGCACATAGCTGAGCACTGATTCCTGTGCACAGTCGTGAGCAGTGGTGGGATTCAGGGGGTTTGCCCAGGTTCTATAGAACCGGTTGTTAAATGGCCGGGCCCCGCCCACTCGCTTACCTCAGCTGGCTTCAGGTTTTTTTTTTTGCTCCGGCTATGATGTCATAGAACCGGTTGTTAATTTATTTGAATCCCAACACTGGTCGTGAGTCTTGGGTGTGGATTTAATTTACCCTCTCTAGGATCCTTCTGTGAATGTTTGGGTGATAAATGTGGGCTGACATCTTTTTTTTGGTGGTGGGGGGGGCTCATTGACAAAGCTGCTGGTGATGTTTCTCGATTATATTTATTTCTTATTTTTCTGGCTGGCTTCCCAGTGGAAGCCCCCAAAGCAGTGTGGAATTATCACTGCTAACCCCTGAACATCTTGTCTAAAATGCAGTTCCCATGTGCCCAAACCAGACCTTTGATTTCTCAACCCCTTGTGACAGCATGCCACTGTCTCACCCTCTTGTCAGGATCTACTGTGAGCATTGCAGGGCTGGGTATTCTGCAGGTTTTGCCCTGTCACACATTAATTAAATTGCTCTGCAGAGGCTACTTTTTCTGGAGAGCTGCCTAATGACATTGTAAATAGCAGCAGAAGTGGTTGTGCAACCATTTAACTCCTGCATGGTTAATTAATGCTATGGAGGCTGCCAAGCATGAAATAATAATAATAATAAAATAGCCCCTTTGCTTTGTTGGAAAACCTGAACAGGATGAGGTGAAATGGTGCCCCCGGGCTGAAAGGCGGGATAGAAATCGAATAAATAAATAATAAATAAATAAATAAATAAAATGGTGAAATGAAAACCCAAATCATCATTAAAGTGATATAAATTGTGTTCACGGAAGGGTGTGGAACTGTTTTTTGAAAAGGGTGCATCTTTTTTTGAAAAAAGGATGCAAAAAAGATGCATCTTAAGCAGCTGTCCTGGTTCTCTTGCTATATGTGGTATCGTCAAGGGGTTTTTTTTTCTGACATTTTAATATTTCCACAATGTAAGGAGGAAGATACTCAGTTTTACTGTGGAGTGAGGCTACTGGCTGAAGGTGGGAGAAAATAATGTTTATTTTTTTGCTGATTTTGGTGTTTTCCCAAAGTTGGAACTGCAAAACGTGGTGTTTACAATGCAAATTTTGAACCAGCTATGACTTTAAAAAGTGCGCTAGATAGGTGATACAGTTTCAGCGGATGCAGCCACAGTCGTTACCCATGCACCCCATTAAATAATAAAGAAAAACCTAATAAAAATGGTTTCATTTTTTTTTTGCAGATTTTGGGTTGTTGCTGTTATAAAATTTATAAACAATTTTAACCGCTTTTTTTTTTTACAAAATTGACAAGTCAGAAAGCAGTATTATGTGTTCTTATTTGATCCCTGTTTTCTCCCACCTCTAAGCATGCTGTATGTGCTCCGAACAGTTAGATGGGGGGAGAATGGGAGAATGGCTTCCAAGGACAGTTCTATGCATGGTCCTGACATAGTAACTGCTGGTGCCCCTCAGTTCAGATATATAATCTCTCATCTTTTTAAGGTGTTTATTGCTCTGGAAAGCCAAGTGTGTGTTTTTAAAAGAAATTTATTTGAAATTTTTGTTTTTAAGGCTTGCTTTTGTTACACAAGTGATGTGAATGCTACTTTCCTATGAGTCCATCTTATGTTGCCTCCAACTGGCAGAGTAGCTGTTAAAGCAATAAATGGTCTGGGCCCAGCTGACCTTCCTCTGCCCACGTGAGCCTACCCAAGCTTTAAGATAAAACTCTCATTCCCTGCCCTCAGGCCTGCCACTGATAAAAATTTGGTTGGTTGGTACCAGGGATTGAACCAACTCTATAGTGTGCCACTGCTTCAGATTCCCCACAGACGTCCCTGTGGAGATTTGCTGCATGCTGTGGTTTATTTTGTTTTATTACCTTTGTACCCTACCTTGAGGGTGTTTTTTTTCTTAATCTGAGAGACCTTATAAAATGTGTTTCCCAGGCAACCACACACACTTTCCTTTTAGTGGAGCACTATGGGGAAGTGACAATGAGGCCGGGATACGAACTTGGCACCATGGCGAGAGTTGAGTCCCAAGTCTCCGCCCCCATGACTCGACTCGTGCATGAGCCCTAGCACTTGCCTGTGGCGACTCACTCCTCGAAATTCCTGAGTCATTTGGACTCAAGTCATGAGACTTTTGTGAAGTGGGTGGCACAGGTCAGGTACACCAGGGCATGGACCAAAAGGGACTGGGCAAGATGGGAGGGGGTGGGAAGAATAGCATGAGGAGATGGAAGCAGCAAACAGGAGTAGCTGAGAGGCTTAGAGGTATGACTCAGTCCTTTGCAGCTCTACTCAGAAGTAGTCCTATTATGCCAGTCATTCAATGAGGCTTCCTCCCAGATAACAATGGAGCCCATGTGATGGCTAGGAACTGCCTCCTGACTTCTCTGCCTCCTCCTTTTCCCTCTCCCTGGGCTTCTCCAGCCAATCCTAAAACAAGAACCCCTTGGGCTTTCTCTCATCCAAAGGGGGGGAACCAGACTACCCATCCTCCATCCAATGATCATAAGTTCTTTCAGAGATAGACAAAAGGAGCCCACTCCTGCCTCCCCCCGCCTCCTGCTCAATGCAAACCAAAAACATTAATTCTTCCCTGCCTCCTGGCTGGTACTGATGGCTTCCAGATGGCCCAATGAGGTTTTTACCACAGAAAAAAGGTAAGCAAGCACACCCAAAATCACAGCTTAATTCTTAATTTTCAGCTTAATTCTTGAGTCATGCCCAAGTCCTTGACACGTGTCTACGTGAGTCAGCAATTACCTCATGATTACCTCATACCTAAAGGGGTGCACCAGATGCCTCTCCCTTTATCTGCTGGTGCTCTATCCAGTGGCCTGCAACCAATTCATTTCTGTAAGTTGCCATGACCCCACAACTGAGGCTTTGCAAACCCGACCCCAAGGTTGGAAAAAACATTGGTTTAGATTGAGAGCACAATCCTATGCTGGCGCTGCGCCCTTGCACTGAACGAGTGTTGTTGCAAATGTGCTGTCAGGCACGTTTGCACCGGCAAGTCAAACGCTGGACCAGCGCAAGCGGCAGTGCCGGTGTTCAGGCGCCACCACGCCCATCAGCTGCGCCGGCTGTGCATCAATCGAGTGCAGGTGGTGCTTGGTCAACGCAGGACATTGCCAAGGGTGTGCTGGAGGCATGCTGTGGGCGTACTGAGGTGGCACAGTGGGCGTCACTGTCTGACAGCCGTAGCACCAAATCCTAAGCCCTGATCTGGGCTGCTGCTGCGCATGTTGACCTGCATCTGCAAATCAGCAGGCGCAGATCTGAGCTGCCCCATAGGGCTTATGCAGGTGCAAGGGAAAAACCTCCCCTTGCTCTGCGCTGCTGCCGCCACCTGCTGGGCTTAGGATATGGCCCTGCTGTTCTGGCCTTGCTAGGCCAGCGTTGCTCAGGATTCGGCTGTGAGACCCATAGTGGGATATTAAATGCTTTTTTCTTCCACTGCAGTCCTGATCTGGATCAGATCATGTGCAGATGCTATTTTTCAAGGTGGGGGGTGGGTGGGTCCAGCTGGCAACAGTGGTAACGTCTTGCCTTGACAAGAACACCTGCCAATTATAGCAGCCCAAGACATTTGGGCATCTAAAGTGGGATGCCAAATGCTGCCCCTCATTCACTCCTGGGTATCCTTGGGCCCTGCTTCCCTTTCCTGGTTCCTTGGGACTTGGATAAGGGCAGTGATGTCATGCAGGGGGAATGCGGGGGAACTCAGTTCCACTAGTTAAAATTAGGGCTGACTCCGCCCACTTCACTCTCCCTCCCCCCCTCCCAATTCCTCTGCAAAAAGCTTTTCTTCTTGGTTGGCCGGCACTCAGAGGGTTAAAGGGAGCGACTCCGGATTCCTAGGGGGACGAAGGCAGTGATGTCATTCAGGGGGAATGGACCAAAACGGGCGTTCCGGATCCTAACAGGCTCCGTGGCTGGTTCCGGGTTTGTGTGCCAATCAAAAGTGAGTTCCTGTTCTTAAATCATTTGAATGACGCTACTGGATAAGAGGGCATTGGCTAAATAGCAGATTTCTGCTGCACCACCTTGCCTATTTGCTGCTTTGTGGGTTCCAAGCAGGGGCACTGCTCAAAACCCTGATTCAGTTTTGCATTGCCCTGAATGCATGGTTTAGGGCACAATACTAACCAACTTTCCAGCAATGGGGTAAGGGCAATGCAGCTGCAAAAAAGAAACAAGCATTCCCTTACCTTGAGGAGGCTTCTGTGATGACTACTCCATTGCAGGATGCAGCACATGCCCCACTGGCACAGCTATGGCATTACTGGAAAGATGGTTAGGATTTCACCCACAGTCTCCGAGTCAGTGATGTCATCCGGGCGCGCCAGGAACCGGAACGCCCGGATGATTGACAGCCCTTCGCCCCTATGGCGGAGGCCATCCACGCTTCCCTGCGCCTCCCTGCGCTTGGAATCGCTCCATTTCAGAGCGATTCAGATGCACAGGAGGGCGGGTGGGCCCAGGAACAGCTCGCCCGTCCTCGGGAGAGGCGGTGCGGCCCGGGCCCGTCCACGGAACAAGCGGAACGCCGTACCAGCCCGTTCCACCCGGATACCACCACTGCTCCAAGTGCCATTGTGACAATAGTATTGGCCAATGTTACAAGGTAGCAGTAGGGATTGTCCTTTTAATAATAATGTCAGCAGAGTACTTGACACACTTAGAGCGCAATCCTAAACCAAGTTAGGCTGGCACAAGCTAAACCAGCGAAGTTTGGCCTGCACAAGGGACACCATAAAGTATGTTTGGACCACTCTCAGTATCAGAGTGGCCATGACACAGATGTGCACCATCCTTCCTGACTCTGAGAGTGGTCCAAATGTTACAGTGGCCCTTGTGCCAGCCAAACTTTGCTGGCCTAACTATGCCAGCCTAACTCCAGGTTAGGATTGCGCCCTTAGGGAAAGTGCCACATAAATTTGAAGGTTTCTTGTTTTATTATTGCTGGCTCTTTTTTTTTTTTGGAACTTTAGATGCTTGTATTCTGCCATGCTCTGTTATGCCAGGTGTCTGTCCTGAGAGACATTTCTGCTGCTGTTCATTAATCAGGATTTACACCAATGTGAAGGAGAGTAAAATGGGGCTCTTAATTATCTTTCTTGGAGATAAAAAGGTCTGTTGACTTGGAAATCGTTGATAAAAGCATAAAGCAATTAGTGCAAACAACATGGAGGTAATTCCCAGCAGTGGCTCTAGGGGAAGAAATGTTTGGCTTCAATGCACAAATTGTTTATGTACATTGCCCTGAAGTTTCTACTTCTGTTGCCGGAGAAGGCTGATAATAAAAAGTTGTAATAAAATTCAGTATGAAAGAAAAAAAAGCCTGAAAAGTTATCTCCATAAGGTTTGCACATACAGTACAAAAATCTAGCTTATAAAATGACAGAAAGTCATAGCCTTAGATACTCGCAAATGCCTAGTATTCTTCCTTACATGTGACAATCACGGATTATGATTATGCAATCCAGCAGTCTCCAAACTGTTGACAGCTGCAGCACCTAAAACCTCCCTGGCGCATTTGGCACTTCCGCCAGGGAAGCTGCAACTACATCTCCCAAGTGTCACTGTGGGCATTCGCAGCTGCCCAGAATGCCAGGTGCACAGCCTGATGGGGCGATAGAACCCGTAAGCAGCTGGCCACGCAGGCTGAAGTCACAGTTGTCCCAACACTCACTGGTGAAAAGGTAAGTGATGGTCACCCAGTGGAAGAGAACAGCGGCCACTGGATCTGCCCACAGGCTGGAGTTTGGAGACCACGGATATAATCAGATGTAACATCATGGGTTTCTATTGGGGGGAGCAAAATATTCGGATGACTGTGGAAAGCATCCCCTATTATTTCTAAGGTTGATCCTATTTTTGATCCTATCCTATAAGTTGATCCTATTTTTCCCACTTCCCCCCTTCTTAAATGGGCATCAAAGGTGAATCTCAGGTTGTTTTTGAACCACTGCTGGGATTTTCCATTCTACTGCTGAGTTTCATCCCAGTACCAATCTCCACCTCCCCATTTTTCAGGAGCTGGCAGTCTTATAACATCCAATCTGACAACTTTAGCTAGTTCTACAGATCTCTGTGCTTCATCAAGTGAGCTGGAAAAATATCCAGAAAATTCTCCACTGCTACGTTTTCCCAACAGAATTATTTCTGCTTCTGAGACTGCATTGTTTCATAAAACGAGTTTGTAAGATAAATGAGTGGATATGATGTCAGTCACAGGCAAGCCAGGGAGCCTCAAAATTGTAATTAGCATCTTTTCAAACAATTTCTATACAAGCAGCTATGTATGCATCGTGATCTTATAGATTCTGGGCATGCTAAAATTAGTGTGCATGAAGTTTTATTATTTCATGTTCTTAATGAATGCATATGTATACATATGCACTATTATCGTTCGGGGGATTTTTCTTTTACCAAAAGTAATATGCTAAATCAGAACCTAGAAAATATAGAGCGTAGGACAATTATGTTTTTCAGAAATGTTTTGAGGAAATTGTCCCTTATTCTGAATGCCCTAAATGTGTGGGAGAAAGGCAGGATATATCTTTTTTAAAACAAATACAATTATTTGTTCCCTTAGTCTATGGCAGGCCTCAGCTTCCCCAATGAGTCTCCTTGGATCTGCACCAGGCATTTTGATGGTGTTGAACCAAGGAGATTAAGGGCTCAATCCTGGAAGTGCCCCTGGGCCAACGCTAGCCATTTGCTTTGGCCCAATGGCACTAGCACTGACATGAGGGCGCCGCCTGGCACTCTTGCGTCAGTGCTGGTGCCGTTGGGCCGACGCTAGCAGCAGCGTCGGCCCAAGGGTGCTGGCCAAAGGCCGCGCTACTCGTGCGCTATCAGAACTTGGCTGGCACAAGAGCGGTTCTGAGTGGGAGGGTGGAACGGTGGGGTGGGCAGGCCTGGAGGTGTGTCAGCCCAGGGAAGGGGGTGTAGTTGGGATGCGGCCATTAGGTCACATCCGAGCATCCGTCCCCAGGCCACGCTGCCCTGATTCGGGCTGCCTGGCATCCTTGGTTGTGTGCCTGCTATACAGCAGGCACAGATCTGAGGAGCACATAGGGAAGGCTGGAGCTTCCTCTGGGGCAAGGGTACGATCGTGCCCTTGCCCTGGGGAGGCTCCTGAGCACTCCCAACTTGCACTGGATACACCTACCGGCCTTGCTGTTCCAGGGCAAGTTAGGATTGTGCTCTAAGGAAGACGGAAGAGGGCAGGGAAGAGGGATAGGATCCAGGTTCATGCCAGTGTTACCAGGATCCACCCCACCTGCCCCCGATCTGCCCTCCTGCCTGGACACTCTCCTGTTCTTCCTCCTTCCCATTCTGTTCCTCCCACCCATCCCCCAACGCTGGCTTACCTGTGCTCCTGCCGATAGCCACCATGTCAGTGGGATGCTCACACTGTTGCCATTTGCAGCGGTATCCCCAAAATGTTCTCCAGCAATGCGTCACCACACAGCCATTAACAATAGCAGAACTGTGCTCCACTGTTGTAAAGCCCCAGTTTGGATTGAGCTGTGACTTGTCCCTAGTCATCTTTTTCCTTTGATACATTCAGGTAACCATGGTTTGGATAACAGAAGCTTTGCAGTATGTTCAGCTCTTGTATGCATGAATTGAAATCATATGATTTTTTTTTCCAAGATAGAAGGTAATGGTTTTGCAGAAGTACATTAATGATATTGGATTTGAATTAGGTGCTACATATAACAATAACCAGTAGTGTCTATCTCACACTGTATCTCATACTGTATTGTATGAATTGTGCCTAATGAAAAAATAAGATGTACCGTTAGTTGTTGGTCCTGAGCTGCTGTTCTTCCACAATAAATTTCATAATAGATTATGAATGAATGAAAAGGTTTAAGCTATAGAGGAAATGTCCTGGCAGAGCTATTTAATGGCTAATAAAAAAACAGCATTTTTGGAATGCGGCAGAGGTAATTGAAGAACATTTGAAAGAGGCATAGAGTCAAGCGTGAGGCTGAACTCATGATGAAAGCGATTGGTAAGGTAAGCTCTGACAGGCCATTGGAATAATTGATGTCATCAGAAAAGGGTGGTGGTGCTGAATTGTTCTCTCTCTCTCTCTCTCTCTCTCTCTCTCTCTCTCTCTCTCTCTCT
>JAJKFI010000131.1:89326-104017 GCA_029204185.1 Lerista edwardsae | reverse complement strand
TCAATCAATCAATCAATCAATCAATCAATCAATCAATCAATCAATCAGCATTTATTTACTGCTTTTCAACAAAAAGTTTACAAAGAGGTTTATAGGCAAGATAAAATAATTAAATGGCTCCTTGTCCCCAAAGAGCTCACAACCTTAAAAAAAAAAAAATTCTCCCAAACCATTATACCATCCTGACTTTATGGGACCACAGCAATTTTCATTAACGCAAACAATCATTTAGGCATGCAAAAGAAGCCAGTGTTAGGAAAACTTCCCTACCTTATCACTTGGAGGCCATTCTTACCAAGACAAGTGGCTATTTACGTGACTCCACTATAAGTATTACTGCCATACTTGTCGCCATTACATAAGTTACAAGAAGATATGTAACTCCCTACAGTCCTCCCATCTTAGCATTTATGCATATGCATATAAATCTGTCTTTCTCCTTTGCAGCTCTGAACAGTTTCTCAAAAGCAGCAGAGCATTTTATGTTGTATCCTGCTGCTCAAAATGCAAAAATACTAAATTTTCTCATTAGTTTTAAAGTTAGCTTCGGTAGGTGCTGTGGCCCAGGCCATTTTTGCACCTGAATATTTACGCAATGTCTTTGTCAGTTTTCCAATTTCTTTGCAAGCGCACACGGCTGAGAGGGCAGTATGTTGAGATGGTTTAAAGATAGGAAATAAACCGCTGCAGGAAATGCACAGCAGGAAGTAAAAAGGAAAGCGGAGTTTTCAAGTACGGTAACAACTGTGGCATAACTGGAAGGCGTGATTTTGTTTGCAGCAAGGCCAAAGGCTTCTGAACAACACAGAGCTGTGTTGTTGGTTGGAAAATTGCACAACTAGGATAGAAGATATGAATAAGCAGTAATGATAGAAGTACAAATGTGGTGGTGGGGCCGAGCTTTAATGAAGTACAAATGTGGTGGGGCTGAGCTTAATGAATTGCATCAAATTGGAAATAAATTTAACAAGAAAATGTGAGGTGACAAAGATGGGGAAAGTGTGACAAGAGCTGAGGGTGAGGTGGGTTAACCCTAGTCTTACTGTAATCCTTTTTTGCTCCCTCAGGTTTTTTTTTTTGCTAAACTAAATAAACAATAATGTACACCTCATAGGGCTGTGAGAAGAAAAGGGGGGAATGAACTATGCACACCACACTTGGCTCGTTGGAGGAAGGATGGTATAAAAAAGTATGAGGTATACAGCCCTATCCCGGTATCCGCTAGGGTTCCGGTGCAGAGAAGGCCCAAGGGAGCTCTGCCTTGGAGCTCAGTGCACAAATCAGGTGCCACTCAGCCTTGTCTTACCTCATGGAGGGAGCAAAGAAAGCCTGTGCCTGCAAGACTGACATAGCTGCAATCTCCCTAACAAAGGAACAGTATAGCAATATGTATTTCTAGTGGAACTTAAAAGGAAGTTTCAGTAGAATGGTAGGAGAGGAAGAAATGGCACATGTGGAGCAGAAAACCCTGGATCAGTTCAGGCACAGGATAAGTGAGTTCTGCTCGTCAGGTTGGTGGAGGAAGCTTGAACTTTGTCATGTGTTTGCAGGTTAATCTATCCAGCTCATTCAAATTGCCTTCAGGTCATTTCATTATCCCCATGGAGTAAGTTAGACTGCCCAAGTGTTAATTTAATTTTTTTTCAACGTTCTGAGTTGTGAGCAGTTTTCAGTCGCTGAAGGAGTCTCTGTCTATACGGATGCCTGTAGGAGGATTTTAAAATTGAGTGGGCTGTAAAACGGTTTGTTCTGACTCATTCCCAGGTACTTGGAGGTGGAATTACTATCAAAGATAGGTGATATTTATGTTTACCGAGTGTTTTCACCATAAAAGATCTCTGTTTTTAATTATGTCAAGAAAGACACCCCCCTTTCCCCCATACCACATTTCTGTATCTTCGCTGCCAATTGCTGTGGTTTTAACAAGATTCGATGAATAATTATATGTCATCCATATGGAAAAAGAGTGGGAACACACACTTTCTCTGCCTCTGCATTGCAGCAGCCTGTGGGAAGGTGTCACATTCCAAGAGCCAGCACCACTTCTTTCTTGAGTATTGTGGAAAAGCTTTTTTGAGGGATGGGGGAAGAGAAAAGCTTCTTCTGCAGAGATGGCGTCAAGGTTTGGCTGGGTAAGGCACTAGCTGAGGGCTTAAAGGCAGGCCTATTTGGACAGGCCAGTTCCTGAATTCTTAATAGTTGTGATAATGGTAGCAACATCCAGTGAACCATCAGGGGGATAGGTAAGGAGTACTGGGGGCTCCAGAGCTTTGGCTTCTATCAACCTGGAGCCACCACTATTGCTCGGTCCTTGTGCAGTGGCAGCAATACTACTTTTCTCTTGATTTGCTCCTGCAGGGCAGAGGGTTTGGAGAAAACCTTCTCCCATGTCAGCGGCGCTAACTGTTCTGCGCAAGCATCTTTCCATTTTTGAAGCTGGTCAGCTGGCAGGGACGCTCTGGGCAGTCACGTCTATGCCTGGGTATCCCAGAAAGCTGTGCAGGAGGACACTGGGCATGGACGTGACTGCCCAGAGTGTCTCTGCCAGCCGATCAGCTTCAAAATGGAGCAGCGCTTACATGAAATGGTAAGCACCACTCGGGAGGGGGAAGGTATTTTTTTAATGCAGTGATCGCAAGATTGGCCACTGCTGGTCTGGGGAGATGGGCAGAAAAGAGAGAGCTTCCTTTGCTGATTGCCATCAGTAATGGATGGGGTGGAGGTGGATTGTTTTCTTGATCTCCTTGAATTGGTTAAGAAAATCTTCCCATTTCTTCCCAGTTGAGAAGGGACGGAAGTGGCTTATTTCCGTGTTCATCCAAGACAAGGCCTGGAGAGTTTCCACATCACTGGTGAATCATCCAACACTAGAGGTGGAAGAAAACAGTTTTGTTTTCTGCGTTCTCCAAAGGTAGATGTGCAGAAAGTGGTGATACGTATTTTAATTCAAAATTTACATTAAAATCACTTTAAAAGTGTACTACTAGGGAGGTGTTATAGGTGGTTTGTATCACCAAATGAAGCAACAGTTATTATCCATAAATAAATAAAAACCAAATAAAACATTTTTGTTAGCATATTTCAGTTTTTTGTTTCTTTTTAGGAAAATGAGCAGTGCAGAAAGTGGCATTATGTGTTTTTATATCATTATAGCTGATTTCTCCCACCTCTAGCCATCACATATCAGTGACTTAATAGTTAGAGCTGTCATATGACCCCACAATTTCCTATACTCAATGTAAAGAGCAAAAGAAGGCTAGGCCATGGTTTGACTCCATTTTGTAAACATGACTCTATTGTGTGGGAAAGAGCTGAAGCTGCTAACATACCAGCTGATGGCAATCAGCTCACTTAGAGTGTAATTTTCTAGTTCCCGTTTTCCCGCAGAAAGGTGCAAGGTCATAGCTGGGGTCAGGGACACTGCATCATCAACGTAAAATCAGGAAGATTCCATCCAGCTAGTACAGCAATCTAGAAGATTCTGCACAGTTGAGACCCATCACTTAAGTTGTTTATGTAACCTTTTCTGACCATTCTGTGACCTCCGAACATTCCATCACCCCATCAGGAGATGGCCAACCTTTATCCTGATTGGATAAATGATTGTGCTAGAGGGGTATAAGGGTATCCAGTTTTTGGGTACAACCATCACACTCCATCAGACCATCAAGACTTCATCAAGACCTTCAAGACAGCATCAGACCTTCAGACCACCACACACCACCATCAGATCTTCAAGACCATCACACCATCAAGACCATCAGATCATCTTCAGAGATAATCAAAGAAGACCTTCAGATCCTCAAACCTTCAGCTCACCTTCTCCACGTCAGTCCAAGATGCCCCAGCCTGAACCTGCTGCCTGCTTGGACTTGAGAAGAAGGTGAACCAGCAAGGCTAGCCACCTTGCATGTACTAGGGCCTAGTCTAGTGTTAGGCAGCTAGTTGTTTTCTTATTTTAAGGTGTATGTTAGTTAAGTCTCTGTTATTTCTTTTAAGCCTTTCCTAGTTTTGTAACTGCTTGTTTGTTAATAAATCATAGTTAATCTGTAAGCTTTGTTTGTGAGTATTTGGAACCAAGCTAAGTTCAGTTTTGCTGCTTGGGCACTCTACCAGTTTAAAGTTAAGCTTTGTAACTTTGGGATAGGTCCTTGTAGTTGGGGCTAGTTTAGCCTGTGGATTTTTTAAGAGTTTGTTCATTCCTCTGTTTGAGGCTGTAACTCTTAGCTGTGGTCCCAGGCTGGTAGCAGATGCTGTGTGCCTTGTTGCCTTGGCTTGTAAGTGCTTAAGGACACACTCTGCTGAAAGTTCACAGCTCATATGGGCCCTGGGCTGGTTATAGGGCATATGAGCCTTTGAATTATACTCAAAAATAAAATAGTGTCATTAAGACTACAATCCTACCCACACTCACCTGAGAGTAAGCCCCATTGACAATAACAGGACGTACTTCTGAGTAGACATGCATAGGACTGGGATACAAGTGATGGCCTTATGTGTACAATGATGGTGCACATCTGTGTGCTGGCCTCCCTGACTCCGAGAGTGGTCCAAATATACTTTATAGTGTCCCTTGTGCCTGCCAAACTTTGCTGGCCTAACTCCAGGTTAGGATTGCGCTCTAAAGGTATTTGGCCAATGGCCTTATTAGGTAGACATGCCAATATTGCTATCTCCTGAATTTGCTTTCACGATCAAAACTGGTTGAATACTACTCTTCCTAAAAGAGAGACTGTTTTTTGAATGTATCAATAAGACAAGTACATAGCGATGTCAAGTGTGGAAAGAAGATGCACAGTCATTCTAGCAATGCTGTTTTTGAACATGGCAATCTTGCAGCTGCTGCAAAGTGGCATGAAGTCTAAAATGGCACCAGCTCACTCCCCTCAACATTAATCATTCACACTGATGTCGCTTCTTGTTTACAGCTGTGAATCACAGGATCAGAATGTGACTGTGCTTAGTTAATCTACCAGATATTTCCCTATACTAAAGGTACAGCAATATCCTGATGGGGCAGATGAGAAGTGTGATTGCATGCTCATCTGTTTGTTCTGTCCTTCCTTGGTTTTTTTCTTTTTGCAGAGCTGGGCACTCTCACTGTGCAGACGGGTTGCAACCCACCCACTTGTGTTTTGTATTTGTATTTCACGAGCTCTATGCTGGCATAACACAGTGGCTAAGAGTGTGTGACCTGTGAAGCCCTGACTCCAAATCTAAATATAGTGCAGGGATGTGATAGGTAGCAGTGAGGGCCCTTGTTATTAAGGACACCTAGGGGAATGTTTTAAAGTGTGGGCTCTTTGGTGTCAAAAAACAACCCACCCAGTCCAAAGCAATTACAAGCGGGCTGTATCTGCTATCAGCGGATTAAGTTATCTGCAGTTCCAGGGTGGGGGGTGGGCCTCCATGCCCCCATTAACACACAGCAACCTGAACTGGGAAAAAAAAAACCTAGATCGAGGTTAACAGAAAGCATAAGTTAATCGTTTCATGTTAACCTCAGTCTAGGTTTTTTTCCCCCCAAGTTCCCAGGATGCCAGGAGGCAGCCTTAATGTCGCTATAAACTTATGTCGTTTCTGTATTGATGGGGGTCCATAGAATGGATCCCTATGGATATGGGAGCACACCTGTACTGGTTTTAGTTCAGGCAGTGTCTCCATCCTACTGCTCATGTGTAAAGCAAACACACAGATCTTGAGCCTTGCTACTCACAAATAGAACTTACCGCCCTATTCTATTTGGGCCTTACGCTGAGCATTCCAGCAACAAAGAAAGAGTATGGCACTCAGGCATAGCAGCAGCTAGGAAAGCAAACCACAAAACAATATGAATACTCTTTGATGTAGCTCTTTGGTAATGAACCTGTTTTTATATGCTAGATTCAGAGTGAATATGGAAATTGCAGAATATTGTAGTGCAGTGGAAACTTGTCAGGCTCTTTCTGAAGTTTATTGATTCCTCAGACTCTGAAACTGACTACCAGACTATTTGTTCTCCATTTCCAGCACCAAAATGTTAACTGTCAAAATTGTCTGATTTTATCAGCTTGGAAACAAAGGCAGCTCTCAAAGATAACTCTCCAACCATCGCTGCAAACTGTTGCAAAAAAAAAAAAAGCTGCAGAAAGGCAGCAGTAATTGCTAATTGCTTAAAGAATGACGGTGATGCGCAGTAGCGCGTCGCTGCGTTTGCCCCTCCCTCCCGTGAGTGCGGGAGATCAGGGCTCTGCTACGGGCTGGCTCAGCGACGGCATTCAGCCGGTACACTGGGCCGGACTTACCTTTGACCGGCAGTCCACCCGTTGTGTAACAGCGCGTTCCGCCGCTTGCCCGCCCGCCCCAGCGGGTGGGAAAGCGGCGGAACGCGCCGTTACGCAACGGGTGGACTGCTGGTCAAAGGTAAGTCCTGCCCAGCGTACCAGCTGAATGCCGCCGCTGGGCTGGCTGGCTAGGAGGCGGGGTGAGCACCACTTTGTGCGTGCGCTCGCCTCAGCCCGGCAGTTGGAGGTCAGCCTCCAAGAGGCGCTCATCCTTCCAAAAGGAGACTCCATTAGCTCCTGGAGGCCAGCATCCAGGCTGACAGGATGACCTTAAGGTAACTCCAGGTTTTAGTGGGGCACTTGAACTTTGCCTGTAGGGTTGTGGCCCCTGGTAGACCATTCCTGCGATGCCTATGCAATGCCATGGTGGGGCTGAGGAGGCCTCACCATCGCATTCGGGTGTCGTGTGCCATGCGCGAGGATCTGCGCACGTGGCTAGCATTCCTGAGGGACTTTAATGGAGTCTCCTTTTGGAGGGATGAGGGCCTCTTGGAGGCTGACTTGCAAGTCCGTTCAGGGTCTACTGTCGGGGCAGGTGGTGTTCATTCAGCTCCCTGGCCCAAAGACTGGGTGCGGGCTGGTATTATTACAGACCTGACCTTGCGGTTGTGGTTGTGGTTGCGGTTCACATTTGGTCCAGGGAGTTTAGGAATGCCACTGTGAGGTTCTGGTGTGATAACCAGGCCGTAGTTAGCATAGTCAACCAGCAGACATCACGGTCCCCCAGGGTAATGGTTCTTGGTCAGGCTTTTGTCCTTCAATATTTTAGACTTAACACGCTGTTCATAGCTAGGCATGTACCTGGGCTGCAGAATTCTATCTTCTTGTTTCCAGGAGGAGCATTTCCGAGAACTGGTGCCTGCAGCCCGAAGGGACCCCAACCCCATGCTGAGCTGGCTCTGAAGCCTTGGGTCCATCGGGCCTATGGGATAATTTGGTCGGCACTTGCCCCTTCCACCAGAGTCAGCTATCGGGCAAAAATCTGTGAGTTCCGGGCCTTTCAGCTGGAGGCTGGGCTGCATGATGCCCGCCCTGTTCCACCTGAGCAGCTTATGCAATTCTTACTGTATCGGCATGATGCAGGGTTGGCGGCTAGGTCCATGTCAATTTATGCTGCGGCCATTTCCTATTGGTCCAGAGTGCAGGGCCTGGATGATCCCGGCGCCGACTTCAGGGTAAAGAATTCAGGGTAAAACTGGAGGGTTTTAGGAGGATTGCCCCCACTGAGGCCAGATAAGCAGAGGCCCATAGCACCGGTCATCCTTAGCGGTTTATGTAGCCTTTTTCCGATTTTGTGTTCCTCTCCCTTTGAGGCAGCCTTGTTTCAGGCCATTGCTTCAGTTATGTTTTTCGGCACTTTTCGCCCGAATGAACTCATTTGTTCTTCAACGTTTGATCTCTCGCGTAGGGCCATGGAGTACGAGGACGTCCAGTTGACGTCTGAGCTGTTGAAGCTCCGTCTGCGCCTGTCCAAGACAGACCAGCAAGCTCGGGGAACATGGGCTTACTTGCATCGGTCGACAGACCCACTCATTTGCCCAGTTAGGTCCTTGGGGATGTTTTTGCAGTTTCAGGGTTATTCTGCTGGCCACCTTCTTTGTCACAGGGTTGACTCCCTTCTGACCCTTACACAATTTTGGTCTGTTTTTCTTAGGGGCCTATCCATGCTAGGCCTTTCCCCTGTTTATTATGGGTTGCATTCTCTTAGAATAGGCGCTGCATCTACAGCGGCCGGGTTAGGCCTTCCTGGAGCTGCCATTCAATGTATTGGGTGGTGGCAGGTGGTGGCCTTTAAAAGTTATTTGAGGAAGTGAAGAGTTTTGGAACTTGGCGGAGCTTTGGTGGTGGTTTGTTGTGTTTTAACAAGTTTCTGTTCTTCGGCAGGTTTCTTTGCCGTGTGCCCAGCGATTGTGCTTATATGCAGGCACTCCATTACTTTTTGGGCTTGGAAGAGAGCAGCTGCCCGCTCCATCGGCACCCAGTTAGGGCTGGGCGAAGTAGCCAGCATTTACTGGGCTTCTCGACGAGGGATGCGCTGGGGTCAGCTGCTGCCCCTCATCTGTGAATTTTTGACCACCACCACTCCCCGCAATTCTTGGTAGTGCACCTGGGTGAGAATGATCTTGATCAGAGGTCCTCCATATCATTCAGACTTCAGGCCCGGAAGGATCTCTGCAAGATAGCACAATGGGTTCCTGGCATCAGGATATTATGGCCCTGTATGCTCCCATGGCGAGTTTGGCGTTTTGCCCATGCACCATCCAAGATTGACCACGCTAGGCAGAAGTTGAATGTTTATATGGGTCGGGTGGCTGTTGCCCTGGGGGGCTTGGACATTTATCACCCGACCATTAAATTTGAGGAGCCCATGGTTTTTAGAGGCGATGGGGTTCGCCTGTCTATTAAGGGCACCGACTTGTTTCTGCAGCAGGGCTTGAGGGAGGCCTTGGGGTTGGCGGCGGTAGGGGCCAAGCACTAGGCTGACCCCTCTGTTTGGCAGGATGAGTGTGGGCTGGGTAGGTAAGGTCTCATTGGTGTTCACCTGAGGCGGCACAGGTGGGGGCTGGCTAGGCTGCTCATACATTACATAACCGGCTCGGTGAGTGGCTAGGCCAGGAATCCCCGCTTGGATGTGCAAAGGCTGCCCAAAAGGCGAAGCCTGAGGTGGACCGGCGCAGTCATGCTTCCTCACCTCTTGGGGCGGCAATGATGGCCCTGATTGGTCCTTGACCAGTCTCGGGCCAGAGCCAGGTGGTACTCCCATTGGTCATCTAGACCAAAGGGGGAGGTAGACAGTTAGGGCCGTTTCCCCTAGCCAGGGCCCGCACTTTTGGTTGTTGCCCTGCTGCTATAGTTGTATTCAAATGTTTAATAGAGTGGCCCATTAGCATCCAAAGCCTGGTCTCGCGTGCTTATTTACGGAACGGTGGGTAATCTGCTATAATTGATCAAACATTTCTGAACTGTCCAATATGCACTGGAAGCACTGGCAGAAATAATTGCGACCATAGTCAAAATTGCTATCAGTAGTAATTGCAAACAGTAGTTAGTAAAATATTTACAATCTTTCTGAAACTAAAAAAAAATGCAAATAGAAAAGGGTATATCTGGCTCCTGCTTCAGGAAAAAAATAATAATGACAGATGGGAAAAGCCCCTTTCATTTCATTATTATTTTGTTTTGTTAAATCAACAAGATTAATGAGTATAGAGGGAATGTTTCATAACACTCAAACTCAGTTGCTTTATGAAGGTGGCTTAGCAATAATGTACAAGATTTGTGTAGTGCTTTCTGAATGTGGAAAGTGCTGCACATCAGTGGCAATCCTGTGTGTGTGTGGGGGGGGAGGCAAAACGCTAAGTATTGCAGGAGCCTGAGATCCTGTGTAATGTGGGCCCTTCCTCTTGCCTCTAAATTCATTCGCTGCTCGCAGAGCCAGTTCAGAGGCTTTGATCTCCAAACAGCTAATGGCTCTGGAGGTGAGGGGGAGGGGTCACATTATACGAGAGTTCAGGCTCCTGCAACACTTAGTGTTTTGCCCTCCCATAATAATGTCACTGGTTCACATTACAATAACCCTGTAAGGTAAGCAAGTTCAAATATCACCTTATAGCAAGTGAAACTTAGAGGGAACGGCTTGCCAACTAGGGAGTTTATGGCAGAGGTGAGATTTGCACCAAGAAGCCCCAATTTACAGTTCAGTGTCTAACAGTCCAATCCTATGCAACTTTCTTGCAACAGTGCAGCCAGGCCAACACGGTGCACACTGCATTTTGTGGGGTGGAGTCAAGCACAGAAGCCTCCTCAAGGTAAGGGAAAGTTCCATTACTTTGGGGCTGCATTGGAGCTGCATCAGTTCTGGAAGGTTGAATAGGATTGGGCTGTTAGTCATGATGCAACACCATGTCTCCAGAGGCAATATAACTCTGAATATCATATTCTTGGAACATCTGAAAGGGATAGATTGTAGATGCATCTGTCTGGATGCTGAACTAGCTGGAATAGACAGAGGTAATATTAGTGGAAGCAGAAACATTCTGAAGAGAGGTGTGTCGTCTTTAGACCAGACCAGAGGTGTGTCGTCTTCATCTGATCCATCAAGGCTTCCAAAAACCTTTTGGATTTTTTTTATTCAACTCCTTCAGGTTCAGAAGAATTTAAGTACCAGTTAGAAGTGCTATATGATGGCAAACAAGCTCATTTGCTGAAGTTAGTTCCACCCATTTGAGAACCTATACCACTTCTAAAAACTTGATCCATTAATTTTGCAAGCCCAGCCACAGCTGGGTCTTTGTGATTTGGTTTGGTGTTCCTACTTTCTCTGAGATTAATCATGACATTTCTTTACCCCCCCTCTCTCACACCATAGAGCCTTTGTTTCCTGAAAGACTTATTTGCCCCTTGGAGGGGTAGGGGGAAATACTCTAATCCTCAATGTGCTGGTCTTTCTGCTTCTTCATCCTACTCAGTTCCCTTGCTCCTCTTATTCTTGTCAGAGCTGAGTCACTCTTGCTTTTCTTCTATCACTTTCCCTTGAACTGGAGCTTGATAACGCTGTGCTATTTTACATATGCAATGCTATTAGAGATATACCCACCAAAATCATTCATCACAATGAAAACCAGAAGTGCCAAGTTGTTGCTGTTGTTTGCTTTTTTCACATCCCAACCCTTCAGGACTCCAGCACTGGACGCTGGTAAGTATGGTACCAGCACTGGACGCTGGTAAACATCCCCTCCCAGCCCCGGCAACAGTGTGATCCTGGAGATACCATAGCCCATCCCCTGCAAGCACTTAGGGCGCTTGCAACTCTCTTAGCACTGATCTAATTGATTGCATTTTCATTCTTTATTTGTAAGCTTATTTTAAGCTTATTTTCCCTAATACAAATACTGAGCTTATATTGACATTGATTCTCTTATATTTCAAAAATACCAGCTTCTTTTGGGGTGTTCCATGAGCACCTGACTTAAGGTGCTCAATAGTCTCTAAAATGTGTCTTTGTGTCACATATGTGAGTGTGTTTGCACATGTAAATGATCAACACCTGGCAACACTATTAACTCTGATGTCAAGCTCCATATGGTAAATCTTCATTTTGAGTTTGTGATATTTTTTTGTCCCAATGCCCATAGAACTGGATATGCAAATTAAAAGACCTATACGTCTAAATAATCTGATTTCGGCATTCAGGTTGAGCCTAATTTTCTAGGGAATTTTAAATCCATGGATTTGGCTCAACGTGGGTCACTCAGATCCATGTTGAGCCAGATTAGGCTCAACCTGAAGCCTCTAAAGGTGACCAGGGTTGCCTCCAGAGCCTCTTCTGATGCACGCCAAGGCCGCAGGTGTCCTCCTTGGCCTCCACAGGCTTCAGAATGGCTGTTTCAAATGAAAAATGTTACTTCCTGTTTTCGCTGAAAACCAGAAATGACATTTTTAATGACTTATAAGTAGGGTTACCAGATACAAACTGGGACAGAGTGCCTATACCTTTAACCATTGTGTAGAAGAGGGAATTTGGGCAGGTGCAGCTTTTGAAACCCTTCCATGATGAGCTGCACCTGCCCAAATTCCCTCTTCTATACAATGGTTAAAGGTATAAGCACTCTGTCCCAGTTTGTATCTGGCATATGATGCCCAGGAAAGCCCTGGAGGTATTGAAGTAAGAGGGAAATCAGTTGCGAAGACTATTTCCAAGCCCCTGTCTCTTTAAACTCAGGAGCTGTCAATTTGAGGTTTTGTTTTCCTCAGCGTGCGTCTCCTTCCTGTTGTCATCCCGAAAGACAGAGCCGTCCTTAGCCCAACTCCCTTGATCCCGGCCAGCCCAGGATCCCCTTTCTGTGGCTTACCAAAGAACCGTCAACGAAAAAGAATGCCAGCTGGACTTCAGTGTTCCAGAAAGTGGGGAAAAAAAAGGATTTTATTGCAATAAAAGACACTACAGGTCGCAAAATGCGTGTGCAAGAAGGCACCCTACTAGCGTGCCTAGTAGGATGGAGACAGGCATATTTATACATTTATGTATTCAAACAAGGAGAAAATTAGAAGAACCAATCAAATACATTTATCCACTTTTGCTCTGATCATTGGTCACTCAGGGCTGTAGGACCTTTGATTGGTCCGAAGGGAATTTGGGGAACTTTTCGGGTCATGCCCTTCTCCCTAGGGGCAGTGGCACCCTGAGGAGAGGGCTAATCCCAAAAGATTGGGGAAGTGGAGAATGGCCTGAACACAGGGGACAAAGGAGTCTTGATTGGCTTTGGAGGATCTGATTGGGTTTGGGGTGACAAGGGACAAAGGCATGGGGTCAGAGAAAGGCAAAGATAATCATGCATTTCACAAGGCAGTTCATTCCTGTACAAGATTAAGAGTTCATGCAAAGTTCTTGTGCAAATGTCTTTGGCTGAGGTCGAAGGTGTTGGCACCGATGACATGACCCGAGGATCTGGTTTGATGGCCCTGGCATACTCCCCGAGGGAGCCAGCATCCATCTTGTCCACTGGCGGCCATTTTGTGTCATCCCCTACACAGTCTGCACCAGCCTGAAGCCCGACATGAGAGTTTTCCTTCATAAGCACATTTTTCCATTCATAAAGTGCAGTCCCCATTCACAAAAACACAGTTCCCATTTATAAGGTTTGCCTCCCCTTTAAGGGGAGGCATTGACAGTTCGCTCGGACCATGTGGTCGGGGATTCCGGGGAAAGACCTGACTCCTCTGGGTTTGACAGCCGGCAAGCAGTGCTTTCGAGCGGTGCTTCGAGGAGCTTTCAGGTTTGACAGCTCCGCCGACTCACGTGAAGGAAGCATGGTAGTTGCCGAGGGAATCAGCGGGGTGGGTGGGGTTTCCTGTATCAGCATGGTCTGGTCAGGTTGGGCGGGTGTGTGTTTGTGTGTGGGCTAGAGCCGTGGATTTAATTACCCACAGATTTTTTTTATCCACAAGAACTAGCTTTTATGTACCCGGCTTCGCCCGGGTGTTTATACGTGCCATCCCCGACCCCCTGCCACTCACCAGGCATACAGATGGCCCTGTATTGGTTTGCCTGCAGGAAACCTATATGCGCCCGGGTGTTTATATGTCCCATCACTGACCCCCCCCCACTCACCAGGCATACAGATGGCCCGTTTATATGTCCCATCCCTGCCCCCCCACTCACATGTGTGCCCGGGTGTTTATATGTCCCATCCCTGACCCCCTCCCACTCACATGTGTGCCCGGGTGTTTATATGTCCCGTCCCTGACCCCCCCCCCACGAACATGTGTGCCCGGGTGTTTGTATGTCCCATCCCTGACCCCCCCACTCACATCTGTGCCCGGGTGTTTATATGTCCCATCCCTGACCCCCCCCACGAACATGTGTCCCCGGGTGTTTGTATGTCCCATCCCTGACCCCCCCCACTCACATGTGTGCCCGGGTGTTTATATGTCCCATCCCTGCTGCTGTACTGTTTCTGTTGCTCTAGATGTAGTAGCCCTCTGTTTCATATCCTGTAGCCGTTTGTGACGCTGCTGTACTCTTTGTGTTGCTCTAGATGTAGCAGCTCTGTCTCTCTTATTGTGTAGTCTTTTGTCACGCTGTTGTACTGTTTCTGTTGCTCTAGATGTAGCAGCTCTGTGATGTAACGTTGCAAGTCATTTTTGTTTCCCTCAGGTGTTTCCTGTGTACGCTGTTGTTTCATCTTTGTAGCCTTTGGTTGCACCTGCCCAATTGCCTTACGTTATATAGTGAAAGTAAACTTTCAGAGTGAGAGCAACAGCCACAGCACCTTGTGCCAACTGTCAACTGCTAAGCAGGGACCGCCCACATTTCCACAGAACACATTTCCCTGGCCCTGTATCCGATTGGCTGCTGTTTGTCTTCAACTGTCAAGAGTTCAGTTGCTGCCTGAAGATTCCGCATGTCATTTGCATCTCATCATGTCATCATCAGAGCCTCGGAATGCTGGGGTTCAGCCCATAGCCGCCCATAGAGAACCACAAATTCGCTTGTACCCGCGCCCGTGGGGGCGCGATCCGTTCCAAAACCACACAGCGAAGGTTTCGGGGGGGCAAGGCACCCGCGTGCCGAGTTTGGCGCGAATCGGTCCAGGCGTTGCGGAGCCTATGTGGAACAAACATACACACATACATACATACGCTCTTCTTTATATATATAGACTAGCTTTTATGTACCCGGCTTCGCCCGGGTGTGTATAGGTGCCATCCCTGACCCCCCCCCCCCGCCGACTCACCAGGCATACAGATGGCCCTGGTGTTTATATGTCCCGTCCCTGCCCCCCCCTCACATGTGTGCCCGGGTGTTGATATGTCCCATCCCTGACCCCACCCCCACTTACATGTGTGCCCCGGTGTTGATATGTCC
>JAJKFI010000131.1:47184-89226 GCA_029204185.1 Lerista edwardsae | reverse complement strand
ACCCCACCCCCACTCACATGTGTGCCCGGGTCTTTATATGTCCCATCACTGACCCCACCCCCACACACATGTGTGCCCGGGTGTTGATATGTCCCATCCCTGACCCCACCACCACTCACATGTGTGCTCGGGTCTTTATATGTCCCATCCCTGACCCCACCCCCACACACATGTGTGCCCGGGTGTTGATATGTCCCATCCCTGACCCCACCCCCACTCACATGTGTGCCCGGGTCTTTATATGTCCCATCCCTGACCCCACCCCCACTCACATGTGTGCCCAGGTGTTGATATGTCCCATCCCTGCTGCTCTACTGTTTCTGTTGCTCTAGGTGTAGTAGCCCTCTGTTTCATATCCTGTAGTTGTTTGTGACGCTGCTGTACTGTTTGTGTTGCTCTAGATGTAGCAGCTCTGTCTCTCTTATCGTGGAGTCTTGTCACGCTGCTGTACTGTTTCTGTTGCTCTAGATGTAGCAGCTCTGTGACGTAGCGTTGCAAGTTTTTTTTTTTTTTTTCCCCTCAGGTGTTTCCTGTGTACGCTGTTGTTTCATCTTTGTAGCCTTTGGTTGCACCTGCCCAATTGCCTTACATTACACAGTGAAAGTAAACTTTCAGAGAGAAAGTAAACTTTCAACAGCCACAGCACCTTGTGCCAACTGTCCAGTTCCAAGCAGGGACCGCCCACATGCCCACAGAACACATTGTATCGGTTTCCCTGTGTGAAACCTGTTTGCTCTTGTTTGTCTTCAACTGTCAAGAGTTCAGTTGCTGCCTGAAGATTCCGCATGTCATTTGCATGTACTTTGCATCTCATCATGACATCACCAGAGCCTCGGAATGTTCGGTTCAGCCCATAGCCGTCCATAGAGAACCACAAATTCGCTTGTACCCGCGCCCGTGGGGGCACGATCCGTTCCAAAACCGCGCAGCGATGGTTTCGGGGGGCCAAGGCACCCACGTGCCGAGTTTGGCGCGAATCGGTCCAGGCGTTGCGGAGCCTATGTGGAACAAACATACATACACACATATATACGCTCTTCTTTATATATATAGATTCTGGGAATTGAACCCTTGTCTGTGAAAGGCTCCACCTGTATTTGAGGTACACATGCTAGATGAATTCCACTGTTGTATAAACAAATGTTTAAAATTGCATGCTGACCTACAGTTAAATGAAGCGGTTATAAATGCTACAGCTTATATTTGAGAATGGCATTGCCTTGCGTTCAAGACTCTTGGCTGGGATTAGAGCCTATTGGCATTCTAGTGCTACAGGTTCTTCTGGTGAGATGTCATTAAAGTTGCAGCTTCTTTTCCGATGCCCCAGCTGCACACTGGAGTGTAACATATCTGATGCTAATGGAGTTTTTATGTAGCTAATTTTGGGCTGTCAATCCCAAATATCACAAAATCAAGAGCCAAGCCTTTGCAAATAATGAAATTGGCTTAAGAATGATTAAAGCTCTCCATTTAAGACAGCGTCTTTAATTTGTCTTGGTGCACTGACATGAAGGCACACTGTAGTTGGTTTTTTTTTTTTTTTAATGCTCCCTCCTTTCCAAATTACATGCGGTTCTTTCAAATTGTTCATCATGAAGGACTTAAAATGCTTAGGATTGCTTGATGTGCCAATAAGCCATGCATGCCAGCAACTCTAGCAATATTGTATTTCTGTGTTGCGAACCATTGCTGGCTCAAGAATTCAGCAGCAAATGCATACTGTGTGACCTGTGCACAATCCTCTGTAGGGTTCAATTTTCCTTAACTATCAGATTCAAATTTCAGCAGATTCAGATATAGAAGCAAGCTAACATGTAGGACACATGCACACATAACAATAAATCAGTGTTAAGGGAAGCTGTGGTTTAGCCTAATTGTGGTTAGTGAACAAGCTAGCATCAGCTAAATCCTGGTTTTGGAAAGTGGTTTGTTAACGAAACACAGTTACAGTAGGAAAAGCCACAGTTCCATTAATGTGGATGTAATGGGTAATGTTGGTTTGTTCAAAAGTGAAAGTAGTCATTTTCAGTCGCCTCCCTTAGCATGTTTTGGAGAAGAGGAGAGGGGAATCTTTCAACTCAAAGTTCGACTCATTCAAACCTTGAATGGCTTATTTTTGCTTGTGCATATGGCCAGACAGTATCCTATGAGTGTGACTGATAGATCAAAGGTAAGAAAGTATCCAGTGGTGGCTCCCCCTGTGCTAAAGTGAATGATGCAGGTATGTCTACTTGGTCATCACAATAGGTATATATGTATTTTTGGTCACAAGGCCAAAACGAAATACGGACTATTATATCCTGGAACCAGCTTTCATGTTTAGCTCAATATTTCATTAAAGATAATTAATATCTTTCATGTTTAGCTCAATTAATATTGCCTGGTCCCTACCACCCACTGGAGTGTAGGTGCGAGAGTACAATAGAAAAGTTACAAGCCAGTGCCGTGGGGGATAAATCATTGCACTCAATAGATGGTGCTGACAAGATGCAATGCACAACATGTTGAAATTTGGTTTTGCTCATAAATGAATAAGGCTGATATGGTGACTACAGTGTGATGCTGCATCATATTGCAGTGTCTGTATGATGAACAAAGCCAAGCAGTATTAGGTGCAGGAGAAAGATCTAACTGTTATTTATTTAGAAGTTACCATCTGTGCAATTTACATACGTTTAATGTTCAAAAACACGCTCTCCAGTTATACCTGTAAGATGTCACATAGTCATGTGATGTGCCTGTAAACTTTTCTGTTTACTAAAAGGAATGTGAGGACAGGGCAATTCTCTCTATAGTGCACACATTCACTTTGGAAAAGCGTGGACAAGTTCTTTTAGAGCACAGTTCTAACCTAGATTTATGCTGGCACAGTTAGGCCAGCAAAGTTTGGCCGGCACAAGAGCCCCCGTAAAGCGCATCTGAACCACTCTTGGAGTCAGAGAGTCCAGCACAGAGACGTGCGCCATCCTCCCTGACTCCGAAAGTGGTCCACTTTACGGTGGCCCTTGTGCCGACCAAACTTTGCTAGCCTAACTGTGCCAGCCTAACTCCAGATTAGGATTGTGCCCTTAATCAGTGCAGCTGAAAATGTGCTCTCATTCTAAAGGCCCCCCCTTTTTTTGATGGAGAAAGCAGATGTAAAGTTTCAAGAACGGCAAAACTGTTTTAGGAAGCAACATTGGTCTACTCAAGAGGTTGATAACTATTTTTCCAAAAATGAAACAATGTTTTGCAGCCACCATGCTCCATATCTGTTAAGACTGGATGAACCAACCATTCAGGAGTATGAATGCATACTCCCTCTTAAAAAGGGAGATCAAGCCCTGATCTCCCTGCAGGGAGTTCTGGAACTGTCATGGATACTGCTTAAAAGCACAGCATGTTCTGCAGTGGGCGTAACATTCAAAATCCTCTTATTCTGAGCATTGGTCCAAAGGCATCTATTGTCTCTGCAACAGTGTCACATGTCCCCGAGGACCCCTGGCATGAAGAGGCTGCACATGTTTGGACCTTACACAGGATAAGACAATTTTAAAAGCCATGCCTTTCAGACAGAATGCCAACATGGCTAAATGTTTTTTGATGGTCTCCTTTTCAGGGCTATAATGTTTAAAGATGCCTTCCATGAAGGCAAGAGTTAAACCGAGGTAAGCTGTTGAAGTAAACATAGCCCTTCCTTTTAAACCCGAGAAACAACTCAAAGGTACAGAATAAATAAAAGAGAAGGGTGGGGTAGAAACCTTCATGGCCCAAATAGGCCACTGGTGTTTCCGCAAGGACTGTTGCAGGAAGTAAGAGGTTAATGACCTGCAACTTCAAAGTTGACTGTCTGAGCAGACAAGTACGTAAGATAAGGAGTGTACTGACCACTGTGTCATTGCAATGTCACAAACCATGAAGTTACAGTAGTGATGAAGGCCGACAACGTCAGAGCTAATGTCATCAGTCATGGTGTCGGCTGTAGAGTGCAGGAGCTGACAAAACTAATGATAGGACATGAGAATGATAGCACATTAAGGGGAGAAAGCGGGACAAAATTGATTGTGCAGACCTTGTTTACTGTATGACCTAAAACTGGGCTGCCAAGTGTTTCCATTCTGCTGCTACTAACCCAAATGTCATTTGAACCCATATGTCTGCTCTCACTCGGCTGTTGTGAGTGACTCAGGTGAGTGGGTATAGGAAAATGCATTCAAAAGAGATCTACTAACAGCCTCCCACTTCCTTTGTCTGATGTCTTCTTTTGAATCTTCCTTTAACCCTGGTCATAAAGGGGTTTAACTCCACTTGTTTGTGATAATTCTCTGGTGTGCCTGCATTGATTTTGTAATCTGACTAAATGCATCAGTTAAAGCAAACAAGCGAGTTAAGGGGGGAGAACAACACGGAGTGCCTGAGCTATCTGTTCTTGGCTCTGTGTTTTTGGAGATCTAAAAAGCCCTTTGTTCCTTTGCCCTGTGGCTAGCAGATCCATTGCTTAAGATTCATCCTTTGAGTTTTTTAACGTATGAGCAAAAGCCAATGGGCTCTTCATCTTACGTCTGGTTTGTTCAGAAGGGACCTCATTAAAACAAGTGCACCTAAAGAGAGACAGCTCCATCCTCCCTGAATGTCGTGAGTGTCTGGTTTAGTAGGGATCCTTGAAGTATGTCCAAAATACATCTTGTGAGTTCTGTGCAGAGACACTTGCACAGATACTTGTCCGTATCACGGGACCCTTGATAACGGGATACCTACTGTCCAGAGTTTGGGGATATGTTAACTTTGCTGCCTTGGTTCTGGATTGAGGTTTAATTTTGGTCCTTTTAACTGTGCTTCAGTGCAGCCCATCTGCTTTGTCCCATTGCACACAATGGCTGCCAGTGAAAACAAGCCCACCCTATCTTTGTAGATCTGCTCTGGATTCAGTTTCTTGGTGATATCAACCCATAGCATCCCATGTGACACATTTCCTATGTGCAAAATCTTTGAAAGTACCACTTTACCAGCATCTGGCAGTGTCCCTCTGTTGGGGCCTGAAATTGCTTGCTTCTGATCAGGCGTGTATCTTACCTGTAGCACCCCATGGCACGAGCCATGGGGCGCCGGGCAGCGGTGGGGCACCATTGTGTGCAGTCCAGGATAGACTGCATGGTTTTCGGCCCTCCCTTCCCCTATGCCCTCCCTTCCCTCCTTACGGCCCTCCCTTCCCTTCCCTTTTGACCCACGCATCCCTTATGCTCGGAAATAGAGCGTTTCTGGGGTAAGGGAGGCGTGTCTGAGTGATGCGCGGGGGCAGGGCAACGTGGGAGGGTGTGGTTTCAGCGCCTGCCATGGGGTGCGCTCGGGCCTCTGGGCACGCCTGCTTCTGATGGTTGGACCTGCCACAGTTTGCCTTGCGCTGCAGCACTAAATTTGCAATCTGGACAAAGTCTCTGCACCCAACTGTGCGGACTGGCTTGACATGAAGGCTTCTACTGAGATGGGGCTATTGCAAACTGGTTGGCCACTGGTTGCCTGCAGCAAATGTCTGTTGGTCACTTTACAGGCAAATAGCATGCGGGTCGGGTAGGACGGCGTGAATATTTTGTGTCCATCCTGAGGCAGCACAGTCAGGGGACCAGCCAGGGCTGCTCATAATTTGCTTGCCAGGAGACCCTGGTTGGCTAATCCCTGGGCTGGATCCAGCAAAGACTACTTTAAGGTGTGGCCTCCATGAGCCAGGGTGATTCCACTCTCGACCCTTCCGTGATAGTCTTAGTCGGTCTCTGGCAGTCTGGAGTCAGGTGGGATGCACATTGATCATCCAGATCACCTGGGGAAGGCAGGCTAGAGCCGTTTTCCTTTATTAGAACCCACACACTTGGGAACATTTGTAGTTTAGTTTGTAGTAATGTTTTAATAAAGTGGGCCTTCAAGTCCAAAAGTCATGGTCTTGTGTGCTCATTGAGGGGTGTGTGCTCTGGTAATAAATTGATCCTTCTGTGAGCAATATTGGTGCATGTGTGTGCATGTGTGTGTGTGTGTGTGTGTGTGAGAGAGAGAGAGAGAGAGAGAGAGAAGCAGTGATAAGAACTGGGAGGGATGACTGGGAGTGATATGACCGGAAGGAATAGTGTTGTGCTGTTACAAGTCTCCTGGCTTCTGAAAATGTGACGTGATTTATCTCCCTTTGTTTTTGCAGCCTTTTCAAAAGTGCAGGCATTCATATCCTATAATGTCCGTGTTCCAGGAGCCCAGGAATCCATTTTTGCCTAAATAGGGCCATATGTAGTCCAGAAGCGTATTCCCTGAACCTGTTAATGTGCTGTCTGACGGAACAAAGGTTTGCAAGATCTACTTCTCCATTTCAGCACAATTGTTCTACAGAAATTAGTATTGCCTTTTTCTAGTTTTCTGGGGGGAAAAGGTAATGCATGTCTGTCAAGTTGTCTGCAGGAAGCAACACAGCAAAAAGGTCCCTGACGCTGGGCCCTGACTTGAATGCAAGATTTGTAAAAGCATAAAATGTGTGCAAAATGTAAAATGGTGTGCAAAAGCTCTAGGACGAAGGGGGCTTAAGAGCCATTATTCTTCTTACAATTGCCACTGAGTTGTATCCAAGGTATGCTGTTATGTCCTCTGCACACCATGTGCTGTTTAAGGGCACAATCCTAACCTGCAGTTAGGCCAGCAAAGTTTGGCCAGCACAAGGGCTACTGTAAAGCATGTTTGGACTATTCTCAGGGTGCAATCCTATACTGTGCTGGAACAGGCAGGCCAGTAGGCCTGCATTGTATCCAGTGCAATGTTGAGGGAGGCTTGAGCCTCTCCGGTGCAAGGGCTTGTTTGTGCCCTTGTCCGAGGGGAGGCGCCAGTCTTCCCTATGGGCTCCTTGGATCTGCATCTGCTAAATAGCCAGCTGTCCCATCCACCCACCACCCAGGAACGCCCACCCCATCTACTCCTGCCCTCCTGCCTGCCTGGGAATGCCTCTACGCCAGCTGGGTTCGGCTGGCACAGAGACGGGCAGCGTATGCGCTCCCAGGCCGGCGCTACAGGCAGCGCCAGTCTGGGAGCATTAGCACCGACACAGGGCTGCCACTTGGTGCCCGTGTCAGCGCTACGTCCAAGGTTGGATGGCGCTGTCAGAGTCAGGGAGGATGGCGCATGTCTGTGTTTCAGCCTAACTCCAGGTTAGGATTGTGCCCTGAAAGAAAACGTTTCACCAAACAGTGCCTAGGTATATATAGTGTCTCATACCGAAAGTGGCTTTTTCACTTCGTAAAGTTCTTTGTTTTGCTGTAGACCATAAATTTGTATATATGTCCATGAAAACTCCAAAGGTAAAATTAAACTAACAACATGAGAGACAAACAACCTGTATGGACTTAGAAGTGACCTCGGGAACACCCAACGGAAGATATATCTCGCTTACTGTGGTAATCCTATGACAGCTATAGCCATGACTATAATACATCAAATTATTTTCAGTGTGTGAAGAAAACACATAATTTACTGAGAGGAAAGCAAACAAATTATTACCATGAGCAATACAGCAATAAGCCATGCTTAGAGCACTCGCGCAAAGCGCTGCATCATGTGCACAAAATCCATCAAATATGAGCTGAACATGGACAGAAAATGTGTACTGAATGAGATTTTGAAGGTGTGTGCTTGTCTTTCTGCCGCCATCCTCTACAACACCGTCTTAAGGGTGCTTCACCTTAAAGCAGTTTTCTGCCTTGATTTTTTTTAAAAGTAGAAATCAAGTCATTTTTTTTTTTGAAAAAAGCACTCTCAGGTCAAGCAACCTGGGTCAGCACATTCTATTCCTGTGAGGTTATGTGAGTGCGAGCGATATAAGTTGCAAGGCAAGTATTATACAATCTTTGTTGCAGCAAATGTGGGAATATGCTGATATTACTTCAAGGGAACTGGCGGTCAATACACTTTGGGGCTCAATGCAATATAGTGCTTACTTTTAAAAATCCTTCATTAACTGGGCAGTGAAACTCCAAGACACTGTAAAAATTGGTATCCTCTTATGTTTAGCAGGGGGAGTGCTCCATCCATCCATCCATCCATCCATCCATCGAGCCTCTCCAGTTAGGGAGAATCCACCTTCTGCATTCTGTTCCAATTCTAAACCACCCTTACCATCAAGAATTTCTTCCTGGTGTCCAACCGGAATCTCCCCTCTTGCAGATTGTGCCCATTTGATCTAGTTCTACACTCAGAGGCAATTGAAAACAAATTTGTTCCTTTTTCCATATGACAGCCCTTTAGGTATAGAAAGGGTAGTATCAAATCCCCACTCAGCCTTGTCTTCTCCAGGCTAAACATACTCCCAACCTTTCCTCATAGGACTTGTTCTCTATTCCTTTGATCAACCTCGTCACTCTTCTCTAACCACTCTTCTCTGCAGCTTTCCTAAAGTGTGGTGCCCAGAACTGAATGAAGTCTGGTCATCGTGATGAAAAGTGGAACCCCTACGTATTTTGACCTGGAAGTTCTAGTGATGTAGGCTGAAATTGTGTTAGCCTTCTTTGCAGCTGCATCACACTGCTGACTTGTATTTACTTTGCGATCCATTGCAATTCCAAGATCCTTCTCACATACTGTGTTGTCAAGCATGGTATCTCCAATTCTGTATCTGCATCTTTGGTTATTTGTGCCTGAGAATCTTGCGTTTCTTGCTGTTGAACTTCATATTATCCATTTCAGCCCAGTATTCTGTCATGATCTTTCTGAATGCTTCTACTATCTTCTGTCTTTGCTACTCCTCCCATTTTGCTGTCACCCCCAAATTTGGCTGCCTGGTTTTCCTATATTCAAATAATTGATGGAGGTGTTAAAGAGACCTGGGCCCAAGACAGAGCCATTGGGCACTCCACTTGAATCTGTCCTCCGAGTTGATGCAAAGCTATGTCTGAGCATCCTTTGTGTATTATTGTCCAACTATTTGTGAATCCACGTAACAATTGTATTACCTAGCCTAGCCTATATTTTATCAACTTGCTGATTAAGATGTTGTGGTGAACCTTGTTGAATACCTTACTGAAGTGGAGATAGATTATACCCATGGTATTCCCAATAAGCTAGTAACCCAATCAAAAAAGGAGATGAGATTTGTCCGACAAGATTTATTTTTGACAAATTCATGTTGGATTCTATGAATCACCATGTTATTATCCAGAAGCGTGCAGATGGTATATATTATAATTTAACCTAATATCTTTCTCTGTATTCAAGTCAGATGAATGGATCAGCAATTTCCCTTTTTCCCCTTGGCTAGGATTGGGTCCCCAATCTTTAACAACTTTCCAGGGTTGATACAGTTCCAAGGTAAGGGAACAATTGTTCTCTTACCTTGAGGAGACCTCTGTGACTGCCTCCCCCATGCAGGATGCAGTGGTGCTCTTGTTGGCACCACTGCATCAAGGCTGAAAAGTTTGATAGGATTGAGCTCAGGGTTGATATTAGCCTGTTTCCAGTCTAATGGAAGTGAGGCTGGTTAGGTGGTTTCCTGTCAATCAGAGTCCAATCGGTTTCCCCCCATTCTGATGAAGCAGTACCAAAAAAGCTACTGTTGCACCCTGCCTGGTGGGGGAGGGTGTTGTGAAAGTTTCCTCTGGGGAAGGGAACAATAGTAAGTCTCTGTGGTGTGTGTGTGTGGCGTCTACTTGGATCTGCAATAGCTAAATAGCTGGTGCAGGTCTGTGTGGACCAGTGCCAGGAGATTGGGTTTGGGATGGAGGTTCAGATACAGTGGCCACCACTTTAGTTTGGGGATTGCTGGGCCTCTCCAAATGCTTCCTTTTATTTATTGTGCTATATAAACTGCTTTATGACCTACTTTTGTTGAAAGTATGTATATACATATTTACATGAATATCCATATTAATAATAATTATTGCATTATCCCCTATGATGCTAATTTCAGTTATCTGATCAAGGTTTGCCTTATGTCCCAACACTGCAGTGAAAATAGTTGCAGCTAGAGTAGAAGACTTTGGAGAAAGGTGCTCCAAAGCAGTGGAATGATTATCCCAAGTTTCTTCTCTTTATGAGCCTTTTGGAAATGGTAAAAAGTGCTTTTGTCTAGTTTTTGGCTTCACTGGTTACTTTGGCTTTTGGGGGGACTATTTTTCTGTTTTGATTTTTAATTTGTTTTAATTGTAAGTAGACTTGACACAGTGTCCTTCTCAAAACATTACAGATCATGTGAATTTGCCATCATGTAAGGCAAAATGTGAAATTAAAGGAGGGAAGACTCCTGAGGGAAACCAAAACAATTTCTTCAAGATACGAAGTTTCTCAAGGGAACATCTCACAGCTCTGTGTCTCTAGAAAGATCTGTGTAATTTTCTGTGAAAATTCTTATAAGGCCCATGAAATAAGAAGTCAATCAGTTACCTTGCAAGCTTGGATTACTTGTGTGTGAGTAGATAAAAGGACCAACTCAAGGTAATAGAAGTATCTACTGTAAATTGCACCCTAATTTAATTGTAAAACACTGCAGGAGAATTTTGGGAGGACTTAGCAGGGAGTGCAAGATCCTTGGATTGGTGTCTGACTTGGCCCTCAAGGCAGGGCCCATGAGGGGGGGATGCAGGGGGTAAATTATACCTGGGGCCAGGGTTCAAAAATGGGCCCAGGAGCCAAAGGAGGGGAGCCGGACATTTCCTGAGATCTCCAAAAATGTTTGCATATATTGTGTAAAGGCTAGCATTTACATTTTGTGTAAGCCTACAGTTTTATATATTATAGTTCATAAATTATAATCCAATGGAGAAGGGAAAAGAAACTTTGTATCCCAAAAGGGGCCAAAAGAAACTAAAAAGTTTGAGAACCACTGCCTTAAGGAGTCAAACTGTTTTGGGCTTTTAGTTGTAAAGATTGCATCAAGATAATACAAGCCAAAAGCTTCATGCACTGAAGAAAAGTGCTACACAAATTCTTTTTATGTGTTTTTATCATTTGCCTCACACTGGGGAAAATGAATTTTTGGGGAATTGGAAAGAATTGCCATTTTGTAAAGAACTGTGTCCAGTTGGAGTTTGTGGGCAGATCACTTGCCATATTGGCCATGTATGTGTTGCGTGCGCTTGACAGTGTCTACTTGGGCTATAAAATGCTGCAGTGTAAACATCACGGATGTCTGGATTGGCAAACGGATGACAGTGCTTTTAAATGTGGCATCTGCTGCACGCAGCACCTTGCACGAGTCAGCACCTTCCACTGACAGTCATGTTTAAATCTTTATTTCCATATATTCCCTTGCTGGTAGGCAGAAGGCAAAGCTGATCTCCCAAGTGCAAAGATGTTTTTGTGACAGAAAGGAAGGTGATATCCAGTTCCCCAATGCCTTTGGAAAAAAAAATGCACCAGAGGTTTAAATGAGAGAGACAATAGCTGGTTTTGTGTCTGAAGGTAGCCGTCAACTCTCCATAAGTAGCATTTTGTTCCATGTAAGAAAGACAATGTGTAACAATTGGAACTGTCCTCACTGGTTCTATTTTTAATTATTTTTGAACACTGCTTCTCAGTCTGGTCACCTTAGAGCCAAAAGACTGTCTAATAATGGAATACAATGCTGATGTTCGTCTTGTTACAAGGCTGCCTTTTTTGGATATGTCAGAAGGCAGTCTCTCAGGGCTTGTGTACATTACCTTTGCAGCCCTGAAACAAGCACACCAGATACAGGCTTTGGAGAAAAGGGGCACTTCATTGAAACTGACAAAAACTGCAGCAGGGAAAATCTAAATTCGTCATCCCCCATGTGCAGGCTACTAATTTGGGGAAAATAGTGCTAGCCGTCCACCTCCCCCGGGCTACACGGGCATGACAGCCTGGCTCCAAACTCCCTTGGTCTTGTACCCGAGAGTGTTCCTCAACACCAACACCAAACGGGTCAAGGTAGCTGGCCCAGCAGATATCCCGTGGACATACCAGCAGGAGCTCACTGCCTGGCCAGCCTGAGGACTCAGCAGGCTGCCTCACTGACCCAAATAAGCATCCTGTGATCGATCCTGCTCTGCTCCAGGCTCCCCCTGGCTTTTGCTGACCTTGGGACTGTATAACAGCTTCCCTAATGTCCTGACTACCCCAGCCCACACGTCACCTGCCACATGGGAGAGGCTTGACCCCCACCGCCCTGTAAACTTCCTGGCAAGCAAGGCAACCCCTGGGCGAGCCTGACCAACAAAGGTGCAGGGAAGAGCAGCGCAGACCAGCAATGCTACCTGCTTCAAACACAACAGCAGACTGAGCCTTGAAGGCAAAGAGCCTTCGGAATCTCAGCCTGCCCAGCCCCCTCAGCAACAACAGCAGCCAATGAGCTGCCCCTATTTTCCCGCCTCTGCCCAGCCTGCAGCACAGCGCAGGGTAAAGTGGGGGGCAAAGCTATCAGGGAGCTTCACCCTCATTTTGTTCATGGAAGTGCTTACTTAAAGGCCGTTGATGGATAGTTACTGTATAGGAATTTAATTGTGATGCACCCTGCTTACTTGGGGAAGGGGTGGTTGTGGACTGCTGTAACACTGGAATTGGTTCACATTAGTGTTGTAGTATGATCAGTGTTGGACACAACTGAAACCTCATTTATTTCTTATTGGGAGGGATGGGGTTTTTTTGTTGTTGAAAACCATCTTTTGGGTGTTAACGACTGCCTTTTGACTAAATGGGCACAGAAGGTGGAAATGAAAATGACTTCTATGGGTCTCCCACCTGAGTCCCTATTCAATATGGGCTTGGATCAGGCAAAAACGACTCTAACCCAGCAGATATACGATATTGAGAGACAACTTGATATTTCCAAGGTACCAAGCTTTCCAATGAGTGAAGAACAGAGATATATTTCTTGCCCTGCTCCTTATTTAACTAATGTTGAGGTTTCCAGACATCGCAGGGCCTTCACTCTGGCTAGGTGCCACTGTCTCCCATCCGCTGTTCTTGAGGGGCGGTTTAAAAAGATCCCATATGAAAATAGACTATGTCCCTGTGGAGATGAGATGATTGAAACTATTGAACACATACTTTTTTACTGCTCATTCTACAGAGATCTTCGAAATTCTTGTATAACACCCTTGATTAAAACATTTTCTAATTGTTTAAACCGATGTGCCATTGATATATTGCTATCTGATAGTAATCCGGGAGTTACATTTGCAGTCGCCAAGTTTTGCTCAAAGGCCATTGCTATCCGGAAAAAAATAATGAGCAATGGCTAACTTGAATTCACTGGACAATTATATCTACGTAGCCCAATTTTTAGAGCAGGCTTTGATAGACCATAATGATGGAGTAGAGCAATAGTTTTTTAGACTTATATTTATTTGCAATTTTAACATAAATTTAGTACTGTGTAATGAATGATTGTTTTAATTTTAATTTTATTGCTTGTTAAAGTGAAACCCTTTGTATTTTATGTCTCCTTATGTTATATATTTACATTTTATGCTGGTCTTTGACTGTAATAAACATCTTTGAACCTTTGAACCAACTGCCTTTTGGCAGTTAAAATATCTGAATAAAAATATAAAACACCACATTTTGGTGTTGAAGGTATTTTCCAGAAATGAAGCTACTTTTAAATTAGAAATAATACTGTGGCTGCATCTGCTGACACTATATCACTTGTATGAGCTACCTAGTACACTTTTAAAGCATTTAAAGTTAATAAAAATGAGAACTTGGATTGAGAATGTATAATAAAAACACATAAAACTGCAATTTGCTATTTTAAACAAGAAATTTTGGAAAAAAAAGTCACCAAAACCACACACCCCTACTTACTGGGCTTTGAGAGATTGGCAGTGACACGCACCAATGGTGTGTCGCCGCGTTTGCACGTCCCCTGTGGAGTGCAGGGGGCAAGCTTTGACTGGCCCGCTGGTTGGGGGGGTGGGGTGAGCGCTGCATTGTGCACGCGCTCGCCCTGAGCCTGCATTCACGCCCCAACCAGCAGGCAAGGAGGACACATGCTGCAGCGCTCCTCCAATACGGGCCAGAAGCGCTAAATTTAGCGCTTGGGAGCCGTTCGGGGGCAGCGGAGAGAGGTGATTGCCTCGAATGCGCTCCTCTCGCCGTTCGGGGCTTGGGGGCTTCCCCTTTTCCTCCGCAGCCTTTAACAGTCCGGAGGGCACGCGGGCGTTCAGGAGGCCCTCCGGCCGGCTGCTGCTTGCCGCGGAGGGGTGCGGGCAGGCAGGGGAGCCTTCGGCTTCACCCTGCAACACCCCCCCTCCCTACCCCCCCTCGCCTGGGCTCGCCTCGGGGTGAGAGGCGAAGAATCCAAGGGGCTGGGAGCTGAAACAACCACCACCCCTTTTTTCTATACCTACCCTCATCGAGCGCAGCTCTTGGCAGCAGCTGCTACAAGGACCACGTTATCTGGACAACACCTCGCAGCTGCACGGGAAGCGGATCAGCAGTGTGGCTGGGGCCTGAAGACCATGTTGCTGCTCCGGCTGGATTGCGTCCCTGCACGGGGAGTGCACATTGCTATATCCTTCTGGTTAAAAACAAGATACACTGGGCTGGGGGTTTGTTTCCCTGCTGAGTTTCACTGCGCATCTGTCGACACCAGGGCTCTTGGAGGCCACGTTCTTTACACTTTGAGTAACATCCAGCATGGGCAAGCGTAAACAGAAAAAGGGTGGAAAGGCCCTAAAGAGGCCAGTACAACAGCCACCTTCTAGCCCACATTCCTCTGATGAAGAAGCAGAGGCAGCAGAGCTCAAAGCCCTTATGGCTCGCGTTGAGGCGCTAGAACGTGAAGTTGCTGAGTGTGAACCGGGCAGAGGGTATGGCGGTGGGTCATCAGCAGCGGCATCGGGTTTGACCCCTCCATTGAGACGGTCAACTCGCCCAGGGAGGGGTAATAGATACAGAGCCCTGTCAGCAAGGGTATCCTCTCTGGAAGGCGGGCCAGATCAGTCGTCCAACATCAGCCATGCTACGCTGGGCACAGCTGGGAAAAACAGAAAAGGGGCTAAGCCCACTCCCATGGAGGAAGGGATAGTACCATCAGCCCCCAGGGGGTCGGCAGGTGAGCCAGAAGCAATAGCGAGTGACCCTTGTGTGGCGGTTTGGGATGAGAGGGAGGGGGCTGCTCTTCCAGTAGCACCTGGCCCCTTGTCAGGGCAACCCGGGGTTGATTATTGGTCCAACTACGGACTGAATTACCCCTTCAGTTGGGGAGTGCAAGCAGGTCAGGCCTCCCCATGGGCTCCTCCCCCCGGTCCTGGCTTGGGCTCGGCTTCCGGCGGACAGCCGGCAACTCAGTGGGCGCCGGGGGCTCCCGGTTACCAAGGACTCAATGTGTTCCCTTCCCCGTATAGTCTATTCATTCATTCAAATAGTATTTATATACTATGGGGAGCACACAGCCAGCCCCAAATGGCTGCAGGGCTTGGAGCCCCCACTGAGCGCACACCTTCTTCGTATGGTGCTGTCGCTTTGTCCCTCGGGGGGCACCTTGCCCTGTCAGTCAAAGAAAAAATATGGAGGGGTGAGTACGTAGATATTTTCAGTCTTCTACATACTGAGCCAGAACCCATTGTGAGGGTAGGGGACCCCCAGAGAGATGCCAAGCAGGTCAGGAAGCGCAAAATTGACCGCAACTTCGCAAATTGGTTATCTGGCTACTCCATATTCATGGCAGTAGTGCTTCAGATGCAACCAGCCCAGGCCCTGGCACTGGTGAAGTACCAGGATATCATTCACTGGGCTTTTCGGGAATATTCTGGCACTGCCTGGGCCAATTACGACGACCATTTTCGCCTTTGTGCTAGTCACGACCCCTCCCTTGATTGGAGGATTTCGCAATTAGAATTATGGGTACAGATTGTTGTCCCCTCTAAACCTACCTGGGGGGGCAGATCGGATAGTGGTCACCTGATTGCACGCAATGTGCCCGCTGCGGTCCATTCCGGGGGTGGCACATCTGGAGTTCAAACACCCAGGGTGTGTTTTGAATTTAATGCCTCCGGTCGGTGTTCCAAAGCGGCCTGCAATTTTGAGCACAGCTGTGGGGTTTGTGGCTCCAAGCACGGAGCTTCCGCGTGCCCAAGGGTCAATTCACCCCAGACGGGCGGATGCTTCGCTGGCACCGGGGGGAAAAAGGGCGCCAACCCCTCCAATCCACTTCAGGAAAGGGGGCCAACGCCGGTTAGGCTGGCCCCTTTGTTGGATTTACTGGAGATTTACCCTGATCATGACGCGGTTGCGTTTTTGGCCTCAGGTTTTGCAAGAGGTTTCCAGATTCCGGGCCCACGTCCTTCTAGGCCCATGATGGCGCACAACCTGCACTCGGTCATAGGCATGGAGGATGTGGTTCGCTGTAAAATCGATAAGGAGGTCCGGGCCGGCCAAGTTCTCGGCCCGTTTCCTCGTCCTCCTTTGCCCAATCTTCAAATTTCACCCCTGGGCGTGGTCCCCAAAAAAGCCCCTGGCGAATTTAGGCTTATTCACCATCTATCATACCCCCCAGGGCAATCCGTGAATGATTCCATTCCGGAAGACATCTGCTCAGTCAGGTACGCATCGCTGGATGAAGCGGTGCGCATTGTGCGCCGCTATGGCAGGGGGGCATTAATGGCCAAAGACGACATTGAGGCAACGTTCAGGCTCCTCCCCATTCATCCGAGCGATTTTTGTCAGCTTGGTTTCCAATTTGACGGGGGCTTCTTTATCGACAGATCTCTTCCTATGAGGTTGGCTTTATCATGCTCGGTTTTTGAGAAATTTAGTACCTTTTTAGAATATTTTTTGCGCCACAGGACAGGTTTTGGGGGCACCGTTCACTATTTGGATAATTTCCTCCTAGTGGGCGGGGCCAATGACAATCATTGCCAGACTTTGTTGACAGCATTTCAGGAGATGTGCTGTGAGCTAGGGGTTCCGCTGGCGCACGCAAAGACTGAAGGCCCCTGCACACTATTATCATTTTTGGGCATTGAGTTGGACTCCATAGCGGCTTGCAGCTGGCTGCCCAAGGACAAGCTGGCCCGTTTGACTGCCCTACTTGAACAATCACTTCTCGCTCGTAGGCTCTCCCTGAAGGAGCTGCAGGTCTTAGCTGGCCATTTAAACTTTGCCTGCAGGGTAGTGGCCCTGGATAGGCCATTTCTGAGGTGTCTGTGTGATGCCATGGCTGGCTTGAGGAGGCCTCACCACTGCATGAAAGTGTCCAGGGACATGAAGGAGGACCTGTCCATGTGGCTTACTTTTCTCAAAAACTTTAACGGTGTGTCCTTTTGGAGGTTTGAGAGTATCCTCAATGCTGAGCTCCAAGTTCATTCTGACACCGCTGGGGTGCACCGCTTCGGGCTTTACTTTAGAGGGCAATGGTGCGCCGCACCCTGGCCTGCTGAGTGGGTGGCCTCGGGAGTTACTACTGATATGACCTTTTTGGAATTCTTTCCAATTGTTGTTGCCATGCATATTTGGGAACGGGACTTTAAGGATTCAACAGTTCGTTTCTGGTGTGACAACCAGGCCATAGTCTGTGTGGTCAACCAGCAAACTTCCTGTTCCAAAAGGGTTATGTCCTTTGTGCTTCAATGTATTAAGAATAACACACTTTTTGTTGCTAAGCACGTGCCAGGCATACATAACTCCATCACAGATGCTCTGTCTCACTTTCAGGTCGAGCGTTTCCGAGGCTTGATGCCAGCAGCAGCTTTGGAGCCCGATCCGATGCCCAGCTGGATGTGGAGCCTTGGGTCCTGAGGGCCCAGGGGGTAATTTGGTCTGCCCTTGCCCCATCCACCAGAGCCAGCTACCATGTAAAGGTTGGAGAGTTTTGGGACTTCCGTTTTGGGGTAGGGCTGCCTGATGCCCTGCCCATCCCAGGGGAACACCTCATTCAATTCCTGCTCCACTGCACGAGTCTGGTTTGGCATCGAGGTTGTTGGCAGTTTACGTTGCTGCTATTTCCTTTTGGTCCAGGGCACTTGGGCATCAGGACCCAGCAGCAGATTTCAGGGTCAAGAAGTTGCTGAAGGGCTTCCGGCTCGCAGCTCCCCCGAAGCCGGACAAACGGAGGCCGGTCACGCCCGCGATGCTTAGGCGCATTTGCATCCACTTTCAGTCGCTCTGTGCCAAGTCACATGAAGCGGCATTGTTCAGGGCCACCATTACGGTTATGTTTTTCGGGACATTTCGCCCTGGTGAGCTACTGTGTTCCTCGACATTTGATTTATCAGGGAGGGCTATGATTTTCAGTGATGTATATTATACAATGGAAGTCGTCAGGTTTAAGCTGCGATGTTCCAAGACGGACCAAGGGGCACAGGGGGCGATGGTCACCTTGCACAGATCCAGTGATCTAGTGCTCTGCCCAGTACGAGCCCTTTGGGTGTAACTTCAGATTCGGGGGGTAGCCCCGGGTCACTTATTCAGGCACGCTGATGGCTCCCTGCTCACTCAGTCCCAGTTCAGAGCTATTTTCCATAGGGCCTTGGGCATGATGGGCTTCTTGCGTGTGGAGTATGGGCTCCACTCCATGCACATAGGCGCCGCCTCTACAGCTGCGAGTCTGGGACTAACCCCTGAAGATATCATGAGAATCGGCCATTGGCGTTCTGTTGCCTTTAAGGCTTACGTTAGGAAATAATTTCTTCAGTATATCTCTGATCAATCTTGTTAACTATATTATGTCTTTGCAGGCTTGTTTTCTCAAAGTCCAGCACCAGTGTTGATCTGCGGTCATTCCATCCTGTTCTGGGCCAAGAAGCGAGCAGCCTCCACCTGTTTAGGTGCCCAGTTAGGGCTTGAGGACATTGCCAATGTTTCCTGGGCAGTGCAATGCGGAATGCTTTGGGGGCAGCTTTTGCCAATGGTGCATGGCTTTCTAGAATCTCATCCTCCACCCAAATATTTGTTAATTGGGTGAGAATGATCTTGGGCAAAGGTCCTCTATTTCCTTGAGGCTTCAGGCCCGAGATGATTTTGTTCAGCTGTCCCGATGGATCCCTGGGGTTCGAATCATTTGGTTGGACATGTTGCCCAGGCGTGTTTGGAGAGCTGCGCAGGCCCCAGTTAAGAATGAGTTGGCCCGAAAGAAAACCAATGCTTACCTGGGAAAGGATGTAAAGGTTCAAGGTGGAGCTGTAGTTCACCATCCGCAGATTTTGTTCAGAGACCCGTCGCTGTTCCGGAGCGATGGGGTACATCTCAGTTCTTCGGGTTCTGACCTGTTTATCAGCAATTTGCAACAGGGGCTGAGGGCCGCGATTTCTGTGGTGGCGGGTGGGGACAAGCACTAGGCTGTCCCCTCCGTTTGGGAGGTCGAGTGCGGGTTGTGATGCGTAGGGTTGTTCGGTGCCCATCTGAGGCAGCACAGGCCGAGAGGTGGTGGCCATCCACACGTTCCAGACTGGCTCAGTGGGTAGTCGGCTCCGATCCGAGGCCTGGACTCGCAATGGCTGCCCGTATAGGCGGGGCCTGGGTGAGCCAGCACAGTCAGCCGCCTCGCCTGCTGGGTGGCAAGGATGGTACAGTACGGTCGGATGACTGGGCCGTGGCTGAGCCAGATGGTGTGCCCGTGGTCATCCAGACCTGGGGGAGGCAAAGGGTAGACCCCCTTTCCCCCGATAGAACCCACACTCAAGTTGCAGCCCCTGTTGCCTGTTGTATTGCTGTGTAGTTAAATTAATAATAAAGTGGCCCAGTATACCAAAGCTCTGCCTTGTGTGGTCCTTCAGGGTGGCAGGTAATAGTTTGGCTTCCCTACCGTACAGCTGCAGCAGTGATTTTTGCTGTATCGCTCTAATTTTGGGTTACATTTAAAATATATTCACTGTTAGAATTTTGTTTTTCACATTCCGTCACCTGCCATGAGGCTGACTCCCCTGTTGCGAGGGAAAAGGCAGAGCATCAATAGTTTAAATCAGTTTTCCTCAACTGTGGGGTTGGAAACCTAATGGGGTTGCGAAGGCTCTGTTGTGGAAGCACAGAAATGTGTGGGAGTGGAAAAGGTTGAACACCACTGGACTAGAACACCAGCAGATAAAGGGGGAAGGATCTTGGGGACCAGGAGATTGTGTCCCAGCCCTGCTTTAGGCTCTTAGCAATTGTGCCCAAAATTGCTTTCACTAGTGCCAGGCTTCAAGGTAACTTTTTCTGCTCTCTCTCTCTCTCTCTCTCTCTCTCTCTCTCTCTCTCCAATATTTGGTTACAGTGGACAGTGCTGGGGTGTGTGTGTAATGGGGGCAGGGAGTGGGTGGCAAAGAGGGCAGGGGTAGGCAAATAGGGTCCTAGGAAGGAGGCAGGATCAATGGTGGGTCCCCATTCTCATGCATCCTATATTTATTTATTGGAGTTGCGGCACAAAAAAGGTTGAAAACTCCTGGTTTAAATACATACAAATGTCGTGTCGACAATGAAAATAGTACCCTAACATTCTCATGCAACATTTGCTTGGAGGAAAACACGCTATTCCTTAAAGGTCTGTTCCTCAAGCATTTGGTATCTGTTTAGCATCTATGTTACGTCTATATGAGCACAATAATCCTAACCTGGAGTTAGGCTGGCACAGTTAGGCCAGCAAATTTGGCTGGCACAAGGGCCACTGTAAAATGCGTTTAGACTACTCTGGGAGTCAGGGAGGATGGTGCAAGACTGTGTGTGCTGGCCTCTTTGCCTGAGTGTGGTCCAAACATACTTTATGGTGTCCCTTGTGCCAGCCAAACTTTGCGGGCCTAACTGTGCCAGCCTAACTCCAGGTTAGGATTGTGCCCTGAGAGGAAGTGAGCTGGAGTTCTTTTGCCTTTTGGTTTGAAACTGGAGTGAAAATAGCTGCTGATAAAGTTGTCCTAGGCCTTAGTTCTGCAAACAGGTTGCCATACTGAGTGAGGTCAGTGCCCCAGTATGTACAGCCCATGGAGCAAAGGATTGAGATCACATTAACTTCTATCTTATCGATCACTTGAAAACCGGCAATTCCTTATTTCCATTTGGACAGTGACAAACAGCTGCTCCCTTCCCTAGCCCCCTCCTTGGAACACCTTTTTGGAGGCGACTGTCTTTCAAGGAAGCATCGTACAAGACGATTATAGATGCTTTCATCTCCGGCCTTGCTTTGCCCCTTGGCAGCGGCAAATTGAGAATGAGTCAAATTAATCAAATCAGCCCAAATGCCTGTGTTTGAACATTGCACAAACCTGCACAGAAGTAGTTCCATATTAATTGCCTGCAGCAGCTCCAAGGCTGTGTGAGCTCAAAGGCTTTAATCCAGATGTCTTTATGTTGATAAATAGGAACCATTGTATCAGCAGAAGGCTTGCATCGCTTGACCTCAACGTACAGTGGGGGAGCTAAGGGAATAATAAGGTCAGTAGGATAGGCTGGATTGATTTGATACAGTGCCTTGTATGTTGAAAGAGCAATTTTGGGTTCATTAGGTCAGAACTTATTATGCTGGGTGCCTTGAAGGGAAAGAGAGTGGTGGTGAGAGTGCAGAATTGAGGGAAGATCCCAGGCTGTCAAGAGGCTGTACAATGTGGAATTTGGGAAGAATTTCTGAAAGGGAGATCCAGTTTGTATTGGTAGTTGCCACTTCTTACAGACATATTCATTTTTCAAGGTTTTTTTTTTTTTTTTATAAAGAGAATCCTTCAACATCCAAAACTGTGAACATCATGTCAGGATAACGCTGATGACTTCAGCGTTTGTGGGGGCTGCTTTGGAAAGTGTGTGCTCATGCCAGCAACACCCTCCTGCGTGATGCCTGGGAGCCAGGTAAAAGGCAGATATGAGTCTTCCTTCGTCCCATCACCCTCAGTTAAAAAAGGAAAGTGAAGGGGGTTTCTTCCCGCCTACTTCCCAGTTTCCTGTTAGCTTTTCTGAACCAATGCTGCTCAGTCAGGCTTGGGAAAGCTAACAGGGCCGTGAGTGGCTGATAGTTCTTCACTGCTGTTGCTGTAGTTCCAGCTGCTCGCACAGAGGAGGACTTGCCTATTCCCTACCACCTCCCCATGGGCCCTGTGTGGTGATGGGCGTAAGAAAAAAGAGCTAACTGCTATTGCTTTCAGAGACTGGCTGCCCACCAGACCTCAGCCGTTGAGACACCTTGGCAGGATAATGTAATTTTTACATGATTATTTGCAAGCATTTAACATTTTTTATTATGTAATGCACAGAGAAGCATGCATACACTCACAGTGCCTTAAGACATTTTGCTTTCCTCACTGACAATGTTTCCCCTTAAAAAATTTTGGGGTAGTATTCACTGCGCAAACCGTTCAAATTCGTCCTGAATCTTAGGTGGAATCTGGTGGCAGCCTAGGAACATGAGAAATTTCATAAACCTTACTGAAATGTTCAATTTCCTCTACATTCCTTCTCTCTACATTCCTTGGATGGAGAAAAAGGATATGGGAGGTTAAATTGCAGATCATGGTTGAGGATGTTTATGGACAAAGTCCCCTATATATGTGTGTGTGTGGGGGGGGGGGGAGATCTAGATCTCATAAGATCAAACCAATCCCAAATATAGTTGGGACAGAATAAACAGGAGTAAGCTGCTAGGCTTCCCCTACCCCTAATGTGTGACCGCATGTACCAGAAACACTAACAGCCCAATCCTATTCCTTTCTACTCAGATGTAAGTCCCATTGTGTTTGGTGGGGCTTACTCCCGGGAATGCATAGGACTGCAGTCCAAGCCTTGTAGATCTTGGGAAGGCATGTCACCACCACACAAGTCTCAAAAATTTATTTTGGTTTTCTGTGCATACACTGGAGGAGCCAACAGAGTGCCATATCTGATAGCATATCTGATAGCTGGGGGGAGGGGAGATAAGCACGAGAATAATTGGGGCCCTTGAAATCCCATGGACAATTGCAGTGACATATCTGGCCTGGGGCATGATATAGCGCCTACCATGGGTGCCATTGGGGGTGCAAGCATGTGCTCTCCAATTGCTTTCCTGAATGGGGAAGCAATTGGCATGCACATGCCCTCTCAGCCACAACTCAGGCTGCAGAGCTCCATGCGCACCCTTGGCATCTCAAGTCAAGAAGCTAATGGAAGGATCTCCCACCCTGACTTGGGTGAAATTGGTCCACCCACAGTGGCAGGCCCTTACATGCATGCAGGGTCCTGCAGCTGCTGCTTGGGTGAAATCGCCCCAGCCGCGGCTGCAAAACTCCAGGCGCCCCCTGAGCCTCTCGAGTCAGGAAGCCAATGGAAGGACCTGCTTCCCTGGCTCAGGTGAAATTGTCCCAGCTGTGGCAGTAGCCCCTTCCATGTGTGCGTGGTCCTGCAGCCGTTGCTGGGGCGATTTCCCTTTGGATGCCTGAGTTGGGAAGCAGGGGAACATGCTGGCCGCCGGGGCATCTACAGAGGTGGCTGGAGCAAGATCACCCCCACTGCCGCTGCAAGAGGCTGTATCCTCCTTTAAGTCACGTATGACATGACAATCCACTACATGCCTGCCAAGTTGCGCAACGAGGGAGAACGCAAAGACCAATATGATCCATAAGTTCTACTTTATTGTTGTACACAAGCCATATTTATACCTCAGGGTTACATCGCACATGTCATTCATCATTAACCCGGCAAGTTTCAATTAACACCTTGCAAACAAGCTTAACGAGCTTATCGATCGGTAAAACCGGCAAACAAGCTTAAACGGTCTTGCTAACAAGCTTAAGGGTTTCGCTAACAAGCTTAAGGGTTTCGCTAACTTTTTACAATCTTCTTTCCGTCTTAGCGCTTTCTCAATCTTCCGGCCGTATCAGCGCAGGCTGCTCCGTTTCCGATCTCCTTGTTCCGTGTGTTGTCGTGTTGCGCAAGGGTCAGCCGTGTCGCGCAAGGGTTAGTTGATTGCAGCGGACTTCTACTTTGTTCTGGCCCATGTTTCCCCAATCCCATAGTCCTTAGCAAAAACCAACCTTTCAACAACACATGCCTGGGGCACCAAAAAGCCTTGGTAAGCCTGTGGACAATAGCAGCGAATGCTGCCTGTAGGATTCACAGGCCCATTCATATGTGTGTAAATGCGTGAGGCTGTTGGTCTCCAGAGTAATTAGAAGAACTGCAATGAGATCCCCAGAACAGAGTGTCTGAGAAGCATTTGTCATCCATGTATTAATATAGCTACATGCCACACTCTCATGTCGAGCTATAAATATAAATTAGGCAATAGTGTAAATAGTGTAAAGAGCTTAAACAAGGGGATTTGAAAGAAGCAAAAGGATCCTCCAGTTTTTCAAAAGCGACAATGGAGGGATTGTGGAAATTGGTTGAAAAGGAGGGAGGGGGCATCTTACATATTTGGAATGATGTATGGGGCCTTCAAGCAGAAGGTTAGCATCAAAGGACAGCATATTATCAATTAGTTGATTCTTATATTTTCAACATGGAGGGGGGCATGGTTTGTTTCTAAATAGTTCACCTATCAGGAATGTTGAAGTTTCAGCTTAAGTGAAATGCAGAAGCTACTCTACAATTGTCTATGTAAAGACTGAGGGCATAATCCCACACATCTTTCCAATGCCATTCCAGCGCCAAGGTGCCTTACCTTGTGGAAGCCTCCATGATTGCCCTCCCACTAGAGGATGCAGCATGTGTCACGCATCATGTTGGCATGGCTGCATCAGAGCTGAGAGACTGGATGAAAATGAATGTGTGTGTTTTTTTAAACAGACTTTTCTTCTATTTGCCACTTATTTTAGGTGCAAGGTTAACATTTCTTTTGGACTCTGCGGGAGATTTTGTTCTTTCTCAAACAGATCTTCAACTTTGGCCACAGTGGTGGTAGGGAGCTTTTAGACATACTCCTAAACCCTTTCCTAGCTTCACATGTAGAAGCTAACTTTGTCTCTGGAAACACAATTCATGCAGTTTAGTATGTGGCGTCTGGACTGAAAAAATGGTTTCATCCAGCCAGTAGCATCCTTACAGGGAGGCGGAGCATTCAGTTTTGCAAGAAGCCTTATCTTGCTGTATCTCCCTCACCATTGTAGCCAATCCTCATGGTGTTGCTTACTTGCTACCACAGCCAGGAAAAGGAGCCATTTACACAGCCAAGGAAGGCTCCTTGCAAAACTTAGCATTCCACCCCCCTTTAGAACTACTGCACCCAATATTCCAAAAGATTGTGATCCAATTCATACATTTGGAGGGGGGCAGTGTACATAGGATAAGTCGTGCTGGATCAGACCACAAGACGATTTCAGCATCTTGTTTCCTACCATGGTTCATTAGCTGCCTTGGGAAGCCCACAAGCAGAAAAGAAAGGAATCTTGATCTCTTGCTGTTGATTCCCTGCAAGTGGGTTTTGGAGGCGCACTGCCAGAGGTAGTGTATAGCCATTCATGATGAGTAGCTACCAATAGATGTGTTGCACTTGTGTTGTGGTTTAGCAAGTTTACCTTCTTTCCTCTGCCATGATGATCATGCTTGATGTGAACGCTTGGTTCCATGGAGGCCAGGTTTATGTGGTTCTTCTCCTGCACAAAAGGAAAAAAGGGGTGGTGGAGGAGAAGACCTCAGCATAACTGGCCATTTCTCATTAAATGTTGTTGTGGTAGAGGGAAGGGACAAGGTTGCTCCACCATGCAGGAATGGCTCTGCCCCTGCCCCCGGTAACAAAGTTACCTGGACCTGTTGTCCTTGATCATCTCAACTATATTTCTTCTCTCATAGACAATTGACCATTACAGTATGGCTGTTTTTTTCCCCTCTTGCACAACACCAGAGGGAGGTTCTTTTCCCTCTTGCATAACACCATAAGCAGAAGGCATCCACTAAAATTTTGTAGTGGGAAAGTTAGAACCTCTCCCACATGATGCTTTATCCATCATGTATTAATCTGGGGAACTCCTTGCCACAGGATGGTGGTCTGGCACATATGCCATTAAAAGGGCAGATTTATGGAGGAAACGTCCATCATGGTTTACAAGTCATGATGGGTATATACAACCTCCTGGTTTTAGAAGTAGGCTATCTTTAAATGCCAGCTACAAGCAAGTAGCAACAGGATAGAGGTATCTTGACTTGTGTGTTCACTGAGGCCTCTGGTGGGCCACTGTGAGATATTGGAGGACTAGATGGGCCTTTGGACTGATCCAGCAGGGCTTATATTCTTATGGCAATTAGAGCAGTTCCCCATGCAAGCTGGAAAAAAGTAACACACTGAGTAAACCCCAAGTGCTGCTACTTAGCAAATGCCCTGCAGACAGTATTATATAGTTTGTTGGGCCATTTATGTAAATGCAAAGGAACAAAAAGTACTCTTTAGTGTGGTGTTTCTGCTTCAAATAAGGACACATTACTAGGTGCTTTCCTCAAAACAATTCTGCATCAAATTCCACAACATGTAGTATATACAGTATGTCACCTAGAGGGCCACTCGGTCTGAACAGGAATGTTCAATCATTTATTCATCAAGGATCGCAGAAAGAAATGTCTGTCTTTTTTTCGGCTGTTCACATTTGCTTAATATTCTGTGCAAGGCATTAATATGAATATTCTTCTCTGACTGTTAATTAAAGGTGTGATGGGAGATCAGATAGCAGCTGGTGAATTATAAGGCACACAGTTAAAAATGGTTGTTTTAGGAAGAAAATACTCCATGAAGATTTAACACTTCAGTAGACAAATGAGGCATCATCTCTGGTGTATCTCTGTCACATAGTCACGATTTCCCTGCCGGAACACGGGTGTATCTTATCAGCATGACTTGCCTTCTGCAATTCAGTAGAGGGAGGGCCAGATCAATAGCAATTGCTTGTTTCTGTGCTATTTAAATTGTCAGGGTTGGCAACTGAATTCTGTATTGCAATGATTAGCACCCCCATGCCCCAGGAACCAATACTGTGGTGGGGCTAAGGATGGTTGTAGGTCTTCTAAGACTTGTACTGCTTCTATATTCACACTGCTGTAGATCAGGATGGACTGTGCACAAACAGGGACTCTGGTGGATTGAATCATCTGTCTGTGAACAGAGAGTTGTTTTGATTACTTCGTTTCAGTTCTTCTGATCTGTTGTTCCCATACGTTTACAGCCAAGGCACACCATTTTTCTGAATTGAAATGGAAGCTGAATCTCACTCCTTTATACCTGAAGGTTTGCTTTCCATTTAAAAGAACAAACTTGTTGACATACATAGAGAGTTTCTTGACCGCTGAAGGACCGCCGAAGGAAGCTGAAACTCACTGAACATCTCACTGCTTGGTTAAAGAAGAAAAAGCAATGATATTGGCGTACTCAGATAGATGATGAGAAAACATCAACATGCATGGAAGCCAAATAGTGAACAAACCTTTTTACAGATTTTAAAATAACTCATTGGAGGGAGAATTGGGTTTAAAATCCACCCCTACATCTATTTCCTTTAGAGTCCATTCATTGTCTCCAATTGGTACAGAAGCACTTTGGAGACATGGAAACTATCTTTGACACGGTGCTACTGAAATAATGTTCTGCTCCCCCCCCCCCCGGGGCTCAGTTATAATAAATATATAGAAAATGGGAAGTCATCTTGGATTGATAATAAGAAATGTATAATTGGGAGGGTCCATTTTTCATGTACAGCATTATCTTTAGTAAATTGGAATTAACTATATAAGGTTGAATTCATGCGCCCCAATACTGGCTGCAGGGCATGGCTGTACAAGCTGTCTGATGTGTTTGTGACTTTTACTCACAAAATGTTTCCAACTGTTAACTATCTGTTGGGTTGATAACTGAGAAAGATGTAGTGTGGTGGCAAAGAGGCTGAGCTGTGAAATGGAACTTTTAAATCTCACCTCTGCTCGGTGACATCACAAGGAATGTGTGGGGTGTGAGTGTTTGGGCCACAGTGGGTGTCACCCTCAGGGGGAATGACACCACACCTCCTGAGGCTCCGTTCGGCAATCCTCAGCCGACTCTGGGCATAGCCGCCTTGTGCTCTCACTGACTATTGTGTTTTTGCCGCTAACCAGCAAGAACACGAAGTGACTGGGCCTGGAATGGGTCAGATTGACAAAAAGAGGCAGTCCAGGGGTGGGCTTTTCTCATTAAAAGCAATGTGATAGTACAGAAGGTTGAGGTAATGTGATTACATCATTATATCACCTCTGAACTTCCAAAATGCTGAGCTCCTCCAGGTAAGTGCCGTATCAAGCACCATTTACCTCAGGGATGCGTCTTCTATTACCTCACTTGGTGGCCTAAGGCAAGCCACTCCCTGTCAGTCTTAGCTCCCCACCATCAGTATGGGGATAATAATACATTATATAATAATGTATATAATATTATACTATGTATTATACTATAGAATAATATTGTACATTATATAATTGAACGTTCTCTGTGTTCCCATTAAATGTTTAATGCTTTGTTTTTGTTTTACTTATGGTTACATTGTACTTTATTGTTCTCTGTAAGCCGCCTTGGGCATTTGCTTCGGCATGGAAAAGGCGGGCTATAAATTCTTCAAATAAATAAATAAATAAATAAATAAATAAATAAATAAATACTACCAGTGCAATCCAGTGGAACTTACTCTGAGGGAAAGGTGTATAAGATTGCAGCCTTAGTTTACTTTCAGGGCTGTGAAAAGAACTATCTCAAGATAATAAGTTTGAAGTGCTTTGCATACTCAGAAAGCCCGATGCAAAAACTAAGTAGTATTGGATATGTTGTTTTTCCGGGAACACTAAGCAGGTCCTGGCCTGGTCAATGTCTGGATTGGACATTGCCTTGGAACCCCATGGAAGTCACCTTGAGCTTCTCCTCAAATGAAGAGTAGGATCTAGCTGTAGCAAATCAATGTTTAAATTTAGATTACAGGAGAAGAATTTCTAATCTGAATTTTTCCACAGGCTTTGGAGTTTCTAATTAGCTGGTCTTGTTTCTGAAGTGGAACTGATTCATTAAGAATCTGTATTGTTCTCTTCTTTCTAAATGTTGTACAGAGTATTGTGCATGCACAGTTGGTTGCAATTTTCAGTGCCTTCATGTTTTTCTGTTGTATGTTGCTGATAGGCACTTGTGTGCATTTAAAAAAAATACACCCCACTGAAGCAGACTAGAAGCCACAGTACATATGGTTGTATTAAGATTCTTTTTCTGCTGCAAATGAATGGGAAAGCATGCACACATTGGCAATCATCCCACAGAGTCCCATACAATGCCAAAATATTACTTTTTTCAATGTTATGTCATGTTATATATCTATCTACTCTTGTTGCTTTTATGAGCCACATTGAGGGCACAATCCTAACCTGGAGTTAGTCTGGCACAAGGGCCACCATAAAGTGTGTTTGGACTACATTCTGATTCAGGGAGGATGGCACACGTCTGTGTGCTGGCCTCTCTGACTCCAAGAGTGGTCCAAACATATGTTATGGTGGCCCTTGTGCTGGCCAAATTTTGCTGATCTAACTGTGCCAGTCTAACTCCAGGTTAGGAATGCGCTCTGAGGGACATACAAATAATGGCATACAAATAAATACTATTCGTGAGTCATGCACACATGTGAGCAAAAGGTGGAGGCATAAACTCCCAATTTCTTTCATTGGTTGCATCCACAATGCACAACATCATTGAGCCCAATCTATTTTAAATAAAGTCTCATACCAAGGCTGATCATATAAACTGCAATCAAATGCTACTTTGCCTAAATGTTTAGGGATAGCTATTGGGTTGTTTGGAGAACTGCGCTAGGCAGCCATATGTGTCCTTTCTTCTTTCCTGCAAGATCATTTAAGTCAATTCTCACTATCAGCTAGGGCTAAGTTCCTTGAAACCCCAATGGATACTGAATCAGCAGATGGTGAATCATTGATCCTATAGGATCAATGGGGTTAGGAGACGAGCAACTTACTGTACCTGCTCAGGAATGACAGGAACTGATAGCCTCAGGAGGGCTGTGGATTTTTAAAAATGGCTATAGATAGCTTCAAAATGGCTGCCATGGATTTAGAATGGCTGCTGCTGTTGCAGAGAATAACGCCAAAATGGCCGCATATAGCTTTTGAATGACTGTGGATGACGTGAATGGCCATAGATAGCTGAGAACAGGCAGAAGATGGTGTAAGTTGCAGGATAAGTGAATCCATGGGAATGTAGTATGGTTCTCATGGGTAGTGAGAACTGATAGTATTACTTATCCTAGAACAGAAGTCCTTTGGCAACAGGGAGTTAACAAGGGGATGAAGTCATAGCACTTCTGGTATCAATTTGATCTGTTTTCCACTCTTAGTTACCAAAGCATAGCATCGCCATAGAGAATGCAGGGAGCACTGCCACATTGTGCTCATATCAGTTTACAACCAATAGTATTTTTCAGGTTTGAACCAGAAGTTCACGCTTTCTACTTTCTAGTCTGTTTCCATCTTTGTGATGAATGCATTACATTCTTTTCCAAGGACAACGATTAACTTTCCATGGCCCCTACTGTGAGTCCATGGTATGGGCCACTGGATTTGGCCCTTAGGCTACATTGTTAATGCTTTGCACTTGCATTTCCTCTGTAACTCTATGCTTCACCCCCTCCGCTGTTCATTATTAGTCTGCCAACCCAGTATTATCCCTCTCACCCAAGCAGCTCCATTGACCTTCCATCTTGGCCTCTTTGAGCCATCACTCTTTTATCTTGTCCTTCAGCATTCAATTATTTATGGCACCACCAATGTTTTATGGTACATCTGGAGTTTTTGTTGAGCTAAAGCCTGCATTCCTGGAGCCTCAATCTTGCTTGAAGCTGGACAATCTCCAGTTGTCTGTCTTCGGGCACATCAGAACTTCAGCCATTTTCTCCTGCTCACCCATACACACAAACACCCCTGCATTAACCTTCCATCTATTCAAGAACTAATGTTAGCTTTTTTCATGACATTACCCCTGCAGAACCAACCACGGCAGATGTAATGTACGGATGTTTTGATCACATAGGTAGCCAGGATCAGAAGGGATGATGGTATGGTTGCTGTTGGGCACAAGAACTAGATATAGAAGACTGGCTTTGTGGAAGCAACCACATTACAAAGACAGAGCATGAATCTCTTGATTGCACATCCTGCATATTGTTTGTGCACCCCCCCCAAAGAGCACTCAAAACAGTTGGCAGAATGGGCCACTTTTATTAACATACTTACAAGCAGGAAAAATAGAAACTTGAGACCTGCAGCTCTTGCAGCTTCTTACTGCCACAAAGCAAGCATAGTGCTGCAGCGAGGACATACAAGGGGCACCAGACACATCTGACCCCGGCCGGGCATTAAAACACCTGACTCCAAGCCACGCCCCTATTCAGGTGATGACAGCTTATCTCAGTCAACCACGCAAAGGGGCCGAGGCTGCTGGATTGGGCAGGACCACCCCATGCCACTGAGCCTTTGAGACAGCCCCTGCAATCCAGGCATGGGACAACCCATCCTTTCCCTCGCGCCGCTGGGCCACTGAGGAGTGCAAGTCGGTTACTCTGCCCTTGCTGACCTCAAGGTGCACACCAAAGGGGCCTCTGAACTGCCTTTGAACCCGCACTACCTGCCAAGGAAAGTGACCGAGATAATCCCATTTCCCCCCGTAGGCACTTTAGCGCAACACTTTTTCTTTTGCCTTTTGAAGCATGTACAGCCCCCCCCCTCTGGTAAATATGTGTTTGGAACCATGTCAAAGTGTTCCCATATACCTGAACTGAAATTGGGTCCTTTGCCCGCCAACGGTACTGAAAGTGTAATGTTTACTGTGCAAAAATGGTGCACTATCCATGGTGCTGTGTATCAATTTCTATGGAAGTGTTGAAAAAAAGCTACCTTTACCCCTGAAAATCTTTAAAGAACACATTGTTCACTGAGCACACAGCTTGCTTACTTCATGAATTTGCAGAAGGGGGCCCTAGACTGCAAATCCTGAAGTAAGAAGTTCGTTCTTGCAAAACTGAATTTTTGGCATAGCTTTGACTCCTGCTAGGCTTAATTAGGTCTTTTGCAGGCTTCTGCTACTTGTTTTGCACCTCCTCTAATGAGCTGGAGACAGAATTCTTCTGCACTTTCCTTGACCCTTCTCTGCTTTATAAACATGTTGGGAAAAACCCTATTTTTTCATAGAGTTGGCTTCTGCAGCTTGCAGCTTCCCATATACTGATATAAGGCGAACTTTTCACCTTTGGAGGTTCCCTCCCTCCCTCCCAGCCCTAGAACAAGCTGTGGAGGAAAAAAAAATATTTCTCATTGATTTGTCTTCTCTAGCAGCTACAGAGGCAAGAAATAACCTTTCAAGAAATAACCCTTTAGTTGCTGGAAGGATGATTCCTATGTGAAACAAAGCAAAATCATCAATCCCATCTTCCACCTCACTATGAAATTGACTATTGGACTGTGTCCAGGTGCTGATTTGGAGGAATATTATTTGAATCTTATTCTGTGTTCTTGCACCATTGACAAGATTGATTGTACCACACTGTACAACTAATATAATTTATTACTAGTATGTTCCTATTCTTGTGTCACTGACTGGGTCATTTTAGCTTTTCTGTAGCCTGAGGAACTCTAAAAGGCCTCCATGCTGCAGTGAAGCAACTAAGTGCCCAATCCTATTCAATTTTTCAGTGCTGAGGCAGCCACAATGAAACCCCAAGGTAAGAGAATATTTGTACCCTTACCTTGAGGAGACCTCTGTGACTGTCCTCACACTGCAGGATGCAGCACATGCCTCACTGGTACAGCTGGATCACCACTGGAAAGTTGGATAGGATTGGGCCCTAGGTACTCATGCCAGTGTCTGCAACCTGTGAACCTGGGTCATGGGTGCACAGAAGCACCATCATGTTTTTTTCCCCTCAGCCAGTAGGTAAATGGTAAAGCTACAGTTGATGACTGAAAGCAAAGATGCATTACAGATTGTGTACATTACATATGCCAGTATGTCCCTGCAGTGGGGAAGGGAGCCCTGAGTGTGCATGTTGGCTATGCCCCAGTAAAGTTTGCTGCCATGGTGCAAGAAACAGGATGACCCTCACAGCATGAATCAGCTTTGTGAGAAAAGTAATTTGTCTGCAGTGAGATATCCAGATCAATTGCTTTGGGTGAGTGGAGATGCACACACAGACCCAAATCTGCTTGTGCTCAGAAAAACCAGGTGAGCAAGTAACCTTAGGTGATACATTTACCACTGCAGTCTGAGGTGCATAGGTGTGTGTATTTCTGTACCTTTTTGCCATATTACGAGGAATACAGTTAAGTGGCTTTACTGAGAAGGTAACAAAAACCTTTTTTTTTTTTGTTTCGGTGAGGTTTGTTTTGGTGACTAGATTGTAACACTGAGGTAAGAATGGTCACCTGATTTTCTAAATGGCTTGGCAATTCTCAATGATTACAGTGAATAGAGTCACTCTAAATGCAGATTTTCTAAATGGCTTGGCAATTGTCAGTGATTACTGAATAGGTGTGATCTAGTTGTTATTGTTTTTTTAGGAGAGCATTTTGCAGCTTTCTGGCCCTGGTAATGGTCCTCAACTAGCTTGATTCTGGTAAACATTGTAGTTGATTGCCTACAGCCTTATGATATTTGATCTTGGAGGTGCCTTCTACTGTTTTGTGTCTGTTTTGTGGAGTATAAAAAACATTGTCTCTGTTGCCACATGCAATAATTTATTCACAGTCTCTGAAGACATCAGAACATTAGAAATAACACAGGACAAAGGTTAGGAGATATGTGTCTCCTCTATGTTTTCACCTAACTTGTCCCCCAAAGTAAAAAGATAGTTAAGCTACAAAGAAACCCTACAAAGTTAACCCATAGTTTGAATGGAAGTACCCGCGTTCCCTACCATCGGCAGATTTGCACACCAGTTATTTAAAAAATTATTACAGGTGCTAATTGTACCCGAAAGCTTTAAAGTTGACTCAGTGAGAAAAGTTAGCCCCTGCCCTAACACAGGAAGCCAAAATGGCAACTTTCATTTCAGATTTGTGGGCCCCCAATCAGATTCCGAAACGGCCCCCCATAAAACAAAACAAAAAAAACAAATTCTGCCCCTGTTTCTTCAGTGATGACATGGGTGGACAGTCAAAACAACTGTACCTCTAAAAAGGTCTATCTTTACACTGTTTACAGTGCAAGTTTCAGGTAATTTGGTGGAGCCACTTTTTGAAAATCTCTAAAACATTAATTGGAATTAATTGGCGGGAAAATCCGCCAATGGTAGTAAACAGGTTGGAGATCAAGAAAAGGAACCTACCAGCTCAAAAGACTGGGGAAGGTGAAAAAACTATCCACCAATGGCCAATCAGGTGAACAGAAAAATTCCTACCTGGCCCCAACAGACGACCAGTAAAACTCAGGCTGCTCAAACGGCGGGTGGGCGGGTATCAGAGCACAGCATATGATCCAGCATGCAAGGAGAGAGCAGAGTGCGGGCCCCTTAAATTCCCTCAAGCCCTGCCCTCTGCTTCCTCCTCTCTCCTCCCTCAGTAGGGAGGGGGGACCTCGTGTGCTCATGGGTGTGACCAACCAAATTTCAATCGTTGGGCTATTTGCATTGGATTGGATTTTTGGAAGTCTGAAGCATGCTAACCAGTCACAATTCTTACAGATCATGCCGATGTGTGCATTGCACACACACTATAAATAAATAGTACTATTGTGAGAACTGACTGCATGCATCAGAATGATTATGAAGATCTTGCTTACAATCTTGCAGGTTCTGTTCCTACAGAAAAGCAAGTTCATTTTTTTTCCTCGTCTTGGTTAATCTGTTGGAATAATCCTATGGGCCTTTTATAAGAGAGGAACAAGCATTCTGCTGTCATAAAAGGCTCAGCAATGCGCCACCTGTCACACCTGCAATGTCACAACTGTGCCAGACCAGTCGCAATGGCAAAACAATGACAACTTTCCACCCTTGCTCCTGCGGAGCCCAGGCTGCACTGACTCCAGTAAGTGAGGGGGGGCATGTTGTTGGCAGGAAGAGGAAGGAAGGGGTGGATCCTGGTTATGCCAGTATGCACCAGGATCCCATCATCTCCATTTTTCAAACCCTCCTTACCCCTTTTCTGTCCTCAGACTCACACCATCTATGTAGCTGGCATGGCCAAAAAAACTCATAGGCCACAGGAGGCCTACACAGACATGACAGTATTTTATTTAACTCCGGCAGGCCTCCTGATTGTGCCCCCCCCATCAAACAGTGTGAGCACTGTCAGAGTGGCTGCATCATCAATAATGTTGGGGGATAGGATTGGGGCCTGTGGCTCACATACATTGAATTGAATGCTGTATTGAATCTCACAAAGGATATGATCTATATGGAATAACGAACAGCAATGACATTCGGTATACAATTCCTTCATAATACATCTCTAGGACCACTTCATGTGAAGGTCATTCTGTTGTGAAGAAACAAATAAAATAAGATAGTGAATGGAAAGTGTGGAGGCTCTGTCCTTCAGCATAAAGAGAGACACAAAGAAACAAAAAACACTCCTCGTCAGGTTACTTAGCTGGTCTATGATTTGTATGTTTTAGTTAATTTTGCCTGAAATGGAAAATGGTATACTTGGCAGATACATAAAAGCAGGGCTTGCATTTACGTGACCTTTTTCAAATGTTTTAAGTGAATCGTTTTATTTTACACCCACCAGTTTGGACTATATAGACATCTGATATTTTATTTTGTGTTTTAACTGACAGATTGTATATGCCAGCCTCTATAAAATGCAGCACTGCCTTTGCAAATAAAGTTGCTTTGATTCTACATGTTTTGTGGCATCACGGCCAGCCTTTGGCCAATTGGACCAAATCAGGCCCCATACTTTGGAGTGATGACACAGTGATGACATTGCTGTTAGCTTGCTACATAGCTTATGTCCTGGCGTGGAAACTGCTGCTGTGCTAACCTCCCTCCTGCCCCAGGTCCAAATGGCCCAAAACTCCCAGAAGCAGTTAGCGATGATGTCATCATATTGCCACCCCCTACTTTGAGGTGCTGTGCTTCACACAGGGTGGGCATCAGCCCCACATTGCATTTGTTCCAATGAATAGGGGACATGGGGGAGGGAAATGTTTACCCCCACCCAAATGTTTCCTGTTGGGCCCCATAGCTCCTAAGACCAACTTTGAGTGGCATTATGTGCCGCCACCAGGAGAGGTGAGAGGGACGGCGGCCAGGAATAGGGCCTTCTCGGTGGTGGCCCCCCAACTTTGGAATACCCTCCCCTTAGAATTGAGAACTGCTCCCTCTTTGGCAACATTCCGGCGGGGGCTGAAGACCTTTTTATTTCAAAAAACTTTTAATTGTTGACAGGCTGGCTGGTTTTTATACTCTTGCTTATATTTTATGATCCACGGGGCTTGTTGTTGTTTTAAGTTTTAAATTTTAATTGTTTTAATATTGTTTTTAAATTATTGCTTTTTAATGTTAAATTGTGAATTTTATTGTATTTTACTGTTTTTGTTGCGTGCCTATGGGCAGAAAGGTGGGGTATAAATAAATAAATAAATAAATAAATAAATAATAGGATGCTTATATTTTTCCACTGTTAAATTCCCTTTTATTAAGCAATTGCTGATGCCTTTTAACAATCATTTATCTTCTGAAGACTAGTGAGGTATAATTTTTTTTTTTACTGAATTTGCCAAATAACTTCTTGGTTGCTGAACACCCACCTCCTGGGCCTGTTCTGACCCCTCCCCACCTTCCCCTACCCCCCCAAAAGCCACCACCAGTCAGCAATAAAACTTACCATGGGGCACTCCAGCGGCAATTCTTCCTGGCACTGTCCTTGCGCTGGCATTCTGCTCGCACCCCGCTATGAGGGTGCAATCCCAACCAACGTTGCAGCACTGACATAGCTGTGCCAATGGGATGTGTGCTGCATCCTGCAGTGGGGGGGGGCAGTCACAGAAGCCTTCTCAAGGTAAGGGACTGTTTTCATACCTTACCTCTGAGCTGCACCGTCCTTACCTCTGCGCTTTTCAGCTTCACCCTGGAAGTGTTTTACAGCACTTTCACAACATCTAGTGCCAATGGTATGAGCATTCTGCCAGCACTAGAGCCCATAGGACTGGGCTCTTAGGCTGCAATCCTATCCACGCGTACCTGGCAGTAAGTCTCATTAAATTTTATGGACTTCCTTCCAAAAAACATTCAAAGGATTGTGCTGTTCTTTAGAGATTGTTATAAAAACAGTGAAATGTTAAGGTTCTGCCCTTAGTGACGTTCATCAGACCTTTCTTGCTACATGTTGTCAGGCTTTCTAGTGCATATGGAGTGAATTGTACTGCTAAATGTCATCTAATGGTAATCACTTTTCCTACAACCTTCAGTGAATTAGGACTGGGAGCCTGCTGGCCAAATGGAAATACATTTTTTTTTTTGTGAAAGTGGAATTTATGGACCAAGGGTGGGGATCTTGCTCAGTCCCATAAAGGAAATAATAAATGTATATTGTTTGAAATAGCCTGCATGGATGTTATTATATGGATATTATATTATTCGCAATAGCCAGCATGGAGTGAATCAGACATTACTGTACATTCCAGGAGACTGGGAAATCCCACTATTTACCTTATGTAGAAAAGTGTCACCCCCAGCTGGCATTTCTGATTTTTGGGGTGGGAGAAGGCAGGGAGGGGTGGAGCAAGGGAGGTTTGAGGGGAGGACTGGGTCCAGGAGTGGAGTGGAGATGATTGCAGACTCTACCGCCATATCTTATGCTCAGCCCTGAGCCCGGAGACCTGACACAGGTCTCCTCAGTTCTGCACCTGCTGTAATGTAGGCACAGATCCAAGTAGACCCATTGGGGATGCTGTAGGTTGATCCCAAGGAGACCGGTGGCTGCTTCCCTGGCCCACAGAATACAGCAGTAGTTATTTCAGTGCTGCTGTAGCCCTGGGTACTAGGGAAGCATAGGATTGGGCTGCCTATCATTTGTCCTCAAACAATAGCCTTACATTATCTTTTAAGTGGGCTAGAATCTTACCCAATACTCCTAACCAGCTTTTGTGCACCAAAGAATCCTATAAGACCCATGAATTTCTAACCTTGTGAAATACAACTCTGCTCAGCATTCTTGCAGACAGATGGATAAATAAATATGGAAGCATGAAAAGGACTTGATGAATAATGTTGACAAAAAGAGCTTTTCGCCAAGGTGAGCTGCAAAAATGTGTTCTTTTACTGAACTCAATTTGGCTGTGATTTACAATGTATACAGTATTTGCTGGGGAATATATATGGACTGTAATGTAAAGAGTGCTAAAAATGAAGCATCTGTTGAAATTTTTTTTTCCAAAATACACATTTTAGTGTGAACATACTTTGTTGTGGCATGGATAATTTATCCCTTAATCTGGCTTTTCTCAGCTGTCAGCTTTGTATTACAATATTAGCTAAAGTACAGTAATTTAGAACTGAGAGGAGTGTGCTCATTTGGCTTCCCTCTTATCTTTTTGTGTCTGTGGCATCGTTTATGTACCCTAAAGTAATAATGTACATTTTTCCCAAAAGTACTTTTAACATCTCTCAAGAATAATGCACAAATTGTGCTGTTTTATACTTTTATTCTACATTGAGGAACAGAAAAGGAAAGACAAGTAGTTAAACCAAAATATCTCTTCCTTTTGTTTCTTAGTGTGGCTTGCCTCATTGTTTACAAATATGATGATAGAACTTTCATACTATCATGTTATCATTCTGCTGATTACACCCCAATCCTATTCCTCATCATTCTATAGCAAGGCCAGCTAGGCAGGAAGAGCTCAGGGGTCTCAAAACGTGGATGAGATAGTGGTGATGGGAGGAGGGGTTGAGATTTGTTAGGCATTGCGGAATGTTCTGGGACAATCCGTCCCCCAAGGCATCATTTGAACCAAAACAGAACCAGGCTGCTGGCTTGTAACATTAAAAAGGTGGCAGAGCAGCTTTTAAACAATGCCTGGGGGGAAGCCGACAAGAGCTGAGTGGCATTTGGTTCGGTACTCCTCATCTCTATGCAATGAGGGTGGAGAAGTTGGAGTAGTGCAGAGTAATGGCAGATGGGGAAAATAGGAGTGCCAACATGAGGGGAAGTGAAGTTGGTCCAGTAGAAAGAGAACTGGGGAAAATGGATCAAATAAGAAGCCCTCCTTAGGGAACCCTGTATATAGGTGATTTTATGCAAATGCCTGAGTGAAGATGGGGGAACTGGAATGTTTGGTGGCTAGGGAAAACATTGATATAGTAGGCATAATGGAAACCTGGTGGAATGCAGAGAACCAGTGGGATACTGCAATCCCAGGCTATAAACTCTATAGGAGGGACAGGGAAGGGCGTGTTGGAGATGGCATGGCCATCTATGTCAGAGAAGGGATAGAATCCAGCAGAGTAGAAATTGAAGGTGGGCCTAACTCCGCTATAGAGTCAATGTGGGTTAAACTACAGGCCCAAAGAGCAACGTAATAGTGGGGCGCACTCTATCATCCTCTGGATCAAAAACTTGAAGGGGACCTTGAAATGAGGAAACAAATCAGGGGATGACCAAGGGGTGCAGGGTTGTAATCATGGGGGACTTCAATTATCCTCAAATCGACTGGGTCAGCTGGTGCTCTGGGCCAAGAAAGGGAGACCAGATTTCTTCTTGGACTCACACCTGGGCTCTGCAGACATTTTGTGGACTTTGCAGTGGTGGCTCCAATTGGTCTGGCAGAAGGGCAACATTTGCACCATCCCTGGGCCTTTCATGACAGCATATTGGGAATGCTGATGGAATGAGTTTTTTAAAAAAATTTAAACGCCATGAGTTTTTAAAATTAGATATTTTTTTTCTAAGAAACGTGTTTGGGGTTTTCCCCCCATTAAACTTGTTCTGTTTTGTTCAGTTATGCTTTAACGCGCCAGTTCAATGGTAGAGGAAGGGTGTTGTCCCCAACATGTGGGAATCTCTGCCCTCTGCAGGCAGGCCTTGGAACGAAAACTCCTCCTCTGGGGCATCCCTTCCCCACAAACGAGATATTCTGCCTCTGATGAGGTCAACATGGGAAGAAGAGACGCTAGGCCGCAAGTGCAGCACAACATGAATAATTGCTCCTGAGCTCTACATACTTTTTTTTAGGTCTCTTGCATGAAAGGTACAGTGCAGGCATGGCCTGATATCTGCTGGGCTTCCATTCCAGACTCCACTGTGGATATCTGAAACCATGGATACTGGTGACACCTTTTTCAATTTGTTTGCTATTTGAACATCAGTGGTTTTGCTGCAACAAGGTAAAAAAAAGAGTTCTCTTGTCTTAATAGGTATCTCAGTATCCATGGTATCCGTGGATAACTGAAACTGTGGATACCGAATCAGTAGATACTGGGACAGAACTGTACTGCCTTTGCCCTGCCCAGGAAGCACTCACCAATTCAGTGTCACCCTTCCCTGCCTTGCATCATGCAGGGCGGAGCAGGCAAAAGAAGCCCAACCCTCATGCAGCAGAGGGACTTCACTGAGCCGCCGGCAAAGGTCCAACTGCACCAAACAGTACAAGAGTGGATTGTGATAAGTACATTAGCTAAGCTCTTAAAGTGACAAGAAAAATAGCTCATAAAGCCGCTTGTAAGCACGGGTTTAGAAAGCCACTAGAATGCATGCATAGACACAGATAGTAAGCAAGGATGTACTTTAAACTCCTACTTTAAAGGACTTTAAACTCTTACTTTGATCCACAGCCTTGTCTAGAATGATTTATTCTGCCTGAGATGGTTGCACTCTGATCAAAGTACCAAAAACAATCTTCGCTGCGACACATGGGTTTCATAACTGGCAGAGCATAAAAGCAGAATACAGCAAACATGCATGTTTATCAGGAGACATACCAGAAACGGAAGACATGGCTGAATACAGCACGTATGGTGACCTTTCCATACAAAGACCCATTGAAATTAACAGGTGATCATGCTTCATGACTTCCAAACCATGAATGCCGTGCCGAAGCGAGGGAGAACTCACACAGACCAATATGATCAATAATAAAGTTCTGGTTTATTGGTGAATACAGACTCATATTTATGGTTCAGTTTCACAAAGCATTCGTTTACTAATTAACACATCAGAAGGCTGCATTGATTAGCTCAGGAAGTATCGGCAAACAAGCCTTTCCGCGCTTTGACAGGCTTAAGGTTAACCAAGGTAAACCGGCTTAGCGAAAGCAAATACGCGTATCTAGGTTAATGGGTTACTAGCGCAGGATGTTTATTTTCCCGATCTTCTCGCTCTGTGTTGCAAGGGGTCAGCCGGTTGTGGCGGCTTTCTGCTGTGTTGCAAGGGGTCAGCCGGTCACCGTGGCGTCTTGCTCTGGTTCACCTTGTCCCGATCCCATAGTCCTTAGCGAAAATCATTCTTTCCACAACACCTCCCCCTTTTCTTTTAAAAAGCTGCTCGGAAGTTCTAAAAGCAACATTCTGAATACATTGAAAACAGCAAGGTCCAAACAAACACATTAAAATACATATAGCTACTACCGTCAGTACAGGTTGAAACACGTGTAGCAACCAGGCTGGCCATCCCAGTGAGTGGAACCAGTCTGCCACGGGGTCAGCCTGGATCCGGATTTTTTGTAAGTTCTGCGTTAATTTCTTGAGTTTGCTGACAACAGAATCTGAGTGATCAGAAAGGTTAAAACAACACAGACCCTCCAGTTTTTGCAATTGAATAATCAGTAGCAGCCCTCAGTAGCAGCCTTGTTCTGTAAAACTGCTTGGTGTACTCCCCTGACATTTATGGCTATTTCTGCTACAATGCTAGTAGTTATATTTATTTGATTTTTAGCCCAGCACGCCAGCCGGCGTATCTGGTTTGCGTTAATTCCTGCTTGTCTCCTGCAGGTTACGAGCAGCGCTCTTTCTCACGTTATTAACTACCTAGTTTACGACATACATGGCTTTTGCCACCACCCAACTCCCCCTTTTTTTCTAAAAGGAGGGAAATATATTTATTACAAAAGTTAGGAGTTGCACAAAGCTGACCCACTGACCCTGGGTCAGTGGAAGGGATGTGCCCAAACTGGATTTAACGGAAGGGATTTGACTAATCATTCAGCAATAGAATGAGTGCGAGACTGAAGGAGATTTTTTAGTTGCATTTGGAGACAGAGAGGGGGAAGATTTCCCCCCCCCC
>JAJKFI010000131.1:19146-47174 GCA_029204185.1 Lerista edwardsae | reverse complement strand
TCCCGATCCCATAGTCCTTAGCGAAAATCATTCTTTCCACAACACCTGAACATCTTCACCTGCTGAGTTCTGCAACCAAGATTGCTGTTAAAGGCACAGGAGCAGGTGAGTCCAATTTCACTGCCAGTTTCGTTGTCAGTTTTGGCAGCCCTAGACCAAGTGCTATGCAACTGAGTGCAAGAGGGAAGCATCAATAACTGCTTGCAAGTCCTATCAGTAAATTGGCTGGAGATAAACATCACAAATTGAGAAGGAAACTGGGAGGGAGAAGTTCAAGAGATACAATTGCACAGCTGCTGTGGACCAATACATAACCTAAGCTGTAAAGATAAGTGAGTTCGATAGGAAACAGAGAGGTAAGCACAAGCAATGTTTGGAAAGGTTATTTTCCCTTTTTTAAATAAAAGAGTAGGGATAGAAACAAAACTAAAATTCTACAGAAACAGATGAGATTACAGCGGCAAAACTGACCATACTTACTAGAGAGTAAGCTCCATTCAGTTGAGTAGGGCTTACTTCTGCGTAAATGTTTACTTATTTATTTTTATTTACCTCTTTCCTGAGATATCAATGCAGCGAAAAAAAATGGACAAAAAAACCCCAATCATGAGCACATGCTTAAAATAATTTCTATAAAGATGAAAATGGCAGCATTAAAGTCAATAAGAGTCACAGGGTTTGAAAGACCTTGTTCATTAAAAAAATATTTTTAGCTTCTTCCTAATCTGCAAAATGATGCAGTGCTGTGCATAATGACAATTATGTAATGGGCCATTGAATATAGTGGGACTTTGAAATGCACACAGCTTGAACCAGTTTATAAATTTCTCACCAACATGTTCTTGAATCTTCAATTTGTTTGCTATTTGCAAATGGCAAATGCCCCGACTGTTCCTATCTAGCCACTCTGAGCTTTAAAATATAGTCTATATTCATGACTTGCAAAAAATGTAAGAAGAGCTCTGCTGGGCCAAGAACCCATCTAGAGCAGGTTCCTGCAGCTTGCAGTGGCCCTCTGGGAACATATTTGGCAAGATATAAGCATTTTGTGGCCATTCCCTTGTGTCCGGCACTCAGAGATAGGTTACCTCTATAATCCAGAGGTTGCATCTAGTCATCAGGACTGTATAAAGGCACCTATTTTGTCTTTGTCTGTTTTGTCCATAACAGTTGAAAGTGCCTTCCAAAAACCTGTATTCATATGCATTCTAAGATTTCCTCTCCTAGGTTTCTGGGGTGGGTATATATGGCCTACATATGCAAATTCCAAATTGTCACTATAAATTATATGCGTACAGAATCCTAAAATATATACACTCTAAACTCATGACAACTAGCCATGGCAGGTATACAAATGCAGACATGGCATCTAGAGACGGTGGGAATAGTTACTAATGGAAACTTAGGGGTTTTAACAATAATTAATTTTATGGCCTTGTGTTCTTTTTATTGCGCTTGGCTTTTAACAAGAGTTTTAAATTGTTTACTGTTTTTAGGAGATCTTAAAATTTATATTTTATATTATACTAGCTTTTTTTACCTGGAGTTGCCCGGGCAACAAATTATCCCAAGTCCGATGGTGGACTCAAACGGCAACAGGAGCGTCACCATTCGTCTCAGTGACCCCGGACACTGGATGTGACACCAATTTTGGCTGTTTTTGACTATTTTCACATGGGGCCCCCTGTGCACCCCCCGTGGGGGTGCTAGGGGGGTCTGACCCCCGCAGTGTTTGTCCCCAGACCGTAAAGCATAATGGTGTCAATCGCTCCAGGTATTCCAGCGGGGCATGGCGGACATTTTGTTTCGCACCCCTTCCTGGACTCCAATGGTGTCGGGAGCGTCATCGCTCTTCTCGGCGGCCCCAGAAACTATGGATCTGACACCGATTTTGGCCATTTTCACATGGAGCCCCCTGTGTAGCTGCACCCCCGGGGGTGGTAGGGGTCCCTGACCCCCGCAGTGTTTGTCCCCAAGCCACCAGGCATCCACATGCTGAGTTTGGTGGCAATCGGTCCAGGCATTCCAGTGGGGCATGGCGGACATTTTGTTTTGGACCCCTTCTCGCCCCCCATGCCGAGGGGGGGCCAACTCCGGACTCCAACAGCGTCGGGAGCGGCCCCAGAAACTATGGATCTGACACCGATTTTGGCCGTTTTAGACCATTTTCACATGGGGCCCTCTGCGTAGCCGCACCCCCTTCTTGCCCCCCACGGTGAGGGGGGGCTGAACCCAGACTCCACTGGTGTCGGAAGCATCGCCGTTTGTCTCGGCGACCCCAGAAACTATGGATTTGATGCCAATTTCTGCTGTTTTTGAGCATTTTCATGTGATTCCCCCGGACCCCCACCCCTGGGGGTCCTAGGGGGGTCTGACACCCCAGTGTTTGTCACCAGACTGGAAGGCACATGCATGCCAAGTTTGGCATCAATCGGTCCAGGAGTTCCAGGAGGGCATGGTGGACGGTTTGTTTTGCGCCCCTTCTCCCCCCCCCATGCCAAGGGGGGGGGGCGAACCCAGAGTCAAACGGTGTCGGGGGCATCACCGCTCGTCTTGGCAACCCCAGAAACGATGGATTCAAAACTGATGTCAGCCATTTGCGATCATGTTTACGTTTCACCCCCCTGCACCCCCACCCCTGGGGGTCCTAGGGGAGTCTGACCCCCCCCCCCAGTGTTGGTCACCAGACTGCAAGGTGTATGCATGCCAAGTTTGGTGTCAATCGGTTCAGGCGTTGCAGAGCCTATGTTGAACATATGTACACACAAACACACATTCTCTTTAATATATACAGATAATGTTTATATCATGATTTTTGGAAGCCCCTTTGAATGCCTGCTAGGGAGATAAAATGGGATATAAACTTGCAAATGAATGAATGATCTAAGGAGTACATTGGGCCATTGATTCCCATCACCAATCACACAGCACTTACCAAACTTCTTCAAAGTTAGGCTGCTGTATGCAGGGCTCAGCTGATAACTATTTCTCAAACCCATGGATTTTTTTTTAAAAAATGGCCTAGTTTAAATGCTCCATCATTCCCTCCCTTTAACTCCGTGGCCAGAAAAACAGCATCACAAATTACTATCTGCAGCCAGGTCCTCAGGGTCAATTCAAACTTCATTCAAAAATGGCTCCTGGATCACAGAAGGGGTTATAGCCTTTGAAAACTGTCCCCAGTGCAGATATTGCCCCTGGAACTTCTCACCATCTGTAGAAACAGAAAGCACACAACAATGATTTGTTGAATGCACCATTGGCTGCAGTGTGGGGTGGCAGGTGGGAAGACAGTAGGAATTGTTGCTGGTTTCCAATAGGATTTAGGGGCTCAGTATATTGTTTTATTGAGGCCTCCTTCCTTCCACTAACTAGAGCTGCCAATTGGTAAGACATCCAGCAACCACTGCCATTTACTTCTGTGGGAATGGCTGTCATTTCATGTACCATTTCATGTACCATGACAATAAAAGAGCTATGCCTTCTATGGTACATACCACAGCAGAAGAGAGAGAACCCCAATCATCAGAACTTCTGGCATGTTCTCCTGGTTTTCTTGGAGTTTGGATCTCCCAGACCTCTTCTCCCCCTGCAATGCAGTTGGGGTACTTGGGACACTTTGTCTGTGTGTCAACCTTTTTTCTTCACTGTGTCTTTTCTGATCCTGCATTTAGGAGCCCCATTTGCTATGAAAAGATCCACTTGAACATGTTTGATTATATCACGATTAAACTTTTGTCCAAATCATTAAGGCGACTAAAATTAGTAATCTCAGCAAGTATTCTGCAAAGCTGTTACATTCTGACTCAACTTGGAGCTGTTAAGCCATCTTTAATGAATACTTAGAGAAATCAATAAGCCCAATGAGCTTTGAGGGCAGGTTCTGAAGGAAGCGACATATCTGGGCACTGAACTGTCACACAAAACGACCCTCTTCTCTTCTACAAAATGATCATAAATATCTTCAATCGGGAAGGAACTGTGTATGCAGCTTTAATGCCTTCGTGATGGAAAATCATTCTCAGGGTGGCTATTAGCAATCTTCAAATTCCTTAGATAAAGACACTGCATTAAAGGAGTTATCTACAGCGCCGAGGGGTACTTTGGCAAATACGCAACTGCTGCTTGCCTGAGCAACATTTGAAACACTCTTTGGGATACGTGCCTCTGGCAACTTAGGGGTAGCAGGCGCCTTCCGCTCTCCAAAGACTGCAGCAACGGGGTTTTACGCTAAACTCCAAGCAAAGCAATCCACAGGTCTGCTGAGAAGGGAGTTTCGGCATGTCTTTTTACAAGCCAATCACCCAAGTTTCTGTTTTATACATTAAACAAGCACACACACACACACACACACACACACACACACACACACACAGAGAGAGAGAGAGAGAGAGAGAGAGAGAGAGAGAGAGAGAGAGAGAGAGAGAGAGAGAGAGAGAGAGAAATCAAACCACAATCTAACCAAAAGAAAACATAAATGAGCGATTGTCTCTGGTCCGTATGCTCAAGGATTAGCATAATTTGACATCGGAGAGCCACGGAGCCATCCAATTCGATTAATCAGCACTTCCCACATATGTACGTTGGTTGCTCTGCTAAATTGTGCAGCACAGTACAGATCCTTAAAACCTGATTGTGCTCAGAGTTTTGTCACTGAGTTGTACTTGGTATGAGCTGCCTTGGTGGGGCTCTCATTGAAGGCCAAAAGGTGGGATAAAACCTCCAAAATTAATAAATCAATTGATTGATTTACAAATACAAATACATGTATTTTTAGAGGAGGTTCCTCCATAGCAGTGGAGTCCTAACAATTTACCTTTCCGCTTTTGGGCCTCCTGCCATACATGACAAGGGCTGTCTCTAAAAATGGCAATCCTGTCTTGAGTTCTGCTTTTTTCTCGTGTAGGATCAGTTACCCCATCATCTGATTCACATACATGCACCTCTGATCCTGTTAAGAATTACTTAAAAAATTCCTTCGCTACAGTGAATCAGAATGACTTGAGGAAGCCATTTCAGCTCCCACAATTCATTCAGTGGAAGAAATATGGGTGATGGGACAAATACAAGCATAAGGCAAAGACTCCCAAATGAGTCCTTATTTGACTAGTGGCTCCCGACCTACTGGGCCATTGGCCATGGTTCTCCATTAGGGCTACAATCCTGTACATTTTTTAGGGCAGCTGTTTTTTGTGAGGAGTCCGTGCGTCACCTGGGTGGCTTCCATGGTTTGCCAGGGGGCCATGGCTCTCAGTCTGGGAACCACTGGCATAAGGTAGAAGATGTATGAAGTGCATGAGTTACCTCAGACATAACTTGTTGAACCTAGGTCAAAAAATTATACTGTATTCATAAATAAATATAGATTCTGTTTAAATGAAATACCCTCAAATGGTACAGTTTATGTATATACACCCCAAGGCCCAGTGTATACTTTTACAGGCCCTGTATGCCTCTATGTGGGACTTGAGAGCACTAATGTGGTCACTTCCCACAATCTCACATGATTCCATCTTTCAAACATTATTGGTTCAGAATGGTTTTTCGTCATAGGCCATTGTCAACACCAACGCCTGAATTAAGCCTAAGATAGTTCTTGGGTGTGCTTGTATGTTGCCAACATTTAGGTTCCGTGGCAAACTTACTATTGCTGCTGTTCACACTTTTCTTCCTAGCTGTGAAGCATATAAAGGCAGCATATAACCATGTACCTTGCTAGAAATCTTCTGAAAATTTAAAGCTGTGATACATTTTTCATGACTTCTTTTAGTGCTTTAGATACAGTAGTTAATCACAAAATGAGTCACATTTTTCACAAAGTATAGAGTGCGGTAGAATGTTTCAAAGAGAGAAGGGAAAAGCGTGCTGTTAGAATGAAAGTTTTTGCATAGAATTTAGGCAGTGATGGGATCAGCTAACGACTCGGGGGAACGCTGGGTGGGCAGCAGGAAGGCTGGGCAGGACTTCCAGGTGATTGACAGCCTGTCCGTCTGGGTCTGCCGCCCACCCACCCGCTGCATGAGATGCCTCCAGGTTGCGCGCCCTGCCGCTGTGCGCCCTGGCACCCAGGGCCTCCCTGTCCCCCTGCGGCAAGCGGGTGCCCCCTCCGAGGCCAGGGCAGCCCATGCGGCGGTCGGGCGAGCAGGCGGCGGACCCAGATGGATGGGCTGTCAATCACCCGGAAGTCCTGCCCAGGTTTCCTGCTGCCTGCCCAGTGTTCCCCCGAGTCGTTAGCTGATCCCATCACTGAATTTAGGCATATGTAGTTGTATAGAAACGGATTTGGCAGAATGGGAATTGTAGTACATTTGGTTGGCTGGCAGTGTATGTGTGTTTGTGTGGCGGGGGGAGATGAAGGCCCAATATTAGTGCCTCCAGTGATTGGTTAATAGGAAAAATGTATCATGCTTGCTGTGTCTCAGTTTCCCAATGTGTAAGAGAAAACTGGAGAAATATAGTAAACCTGATTGTTTCTCCCAAGTTTGTTTTGTCCTCAGAAATAGCCACTGTGACATAGTAGCAGGCAGGCAGGTCTAACCCAAACATATTTTTGCCCTGCTTTCCCTCTTAAGGCACAATCCTAACCCGGCTGGCAAAAGGCAAGGGCCACCGTAAAGTGTGTTTGGATGACTCTTGGAGTCAGGGAGGATGGCGCATGTCTGTGAGCTGGCCTCTCTGACTCTGAGTGGTCTAAACATACTGTACTTTATGGTGTCCCTTGTGCCAGCCAAACTTTGCTGGCCTAACTGTGCCAGCCTAACTGCAGGTTAGGACTGTGCCCAGTTTCTGTTTTGCTCTTAAGTTGCTGCAATGACACCTTCATAAACTTCAGAGTACAATCCTAATCCAGCTGCCTGCCTAAACAGGCAGGCTGGTTTAGGAGGCAGCTGGAGGTCACCTCGGGTTAAGGGGATATTTTCTCCTTACCCCGGGGTAAGTTCCAGCCACCCCATGGAGCTACTTGGATCTGTGAAATCACTGGTGCAAGTCCAAGCAGCCTGAATTGGGGCCATCTGGCCCAGAGATGGAAATTAGGATCCAGCCTAAGTACTGGATCCTGGTGCCCCCCATCTCTCCAGGCTGGCCCACCCAGCCTGCTCTCTCTCTGCCTTCCCCCACCCTGTCCTGCCTCCCCTCGCCCTCCACGGGACCCTGTGCCAGCCTAGATCAGCCAGTATTACCTTGATCGGTCTGCTGCATGGGGAGGCCAGTGCGCATCCTTGGGCAGGTCTCCCTGTTGGCAGAAGTGGCCCAGACATACTTGATGAGGCATTTGTGATACTTGCAGGCCAGTATAAGAGACTTGTGCCAGCTTAGAGTGCCTTTAAGATTGCACTCTCAGGGAGATTTTTGCTGGGGAAATAGTGTCAGGTCAAATCTGTCCCTCCCCATGTTCTGAATTCCTTAATGAGTTTGCATACCCCTTCCTGATGGCTGTTTCTAAATTTAAGAAAGAAAACACACATAGGAGAGAGACAGTGTGTGTTTTAATGTGTCACTGAGTCATCCATGTAAAATGACGCTGCGCAAGAGCAGACTGCTTGTTGCTAGCCTTACCAAAGTTGCTTACTGATTGATTCCAGAGGAAAAAAATCACACAGCAGAGACAATTGCCCTTCTGGGTCTCATTACGAATGCTATCATTAGCCAGTCCTTTTTGACAGGGCTGATGGCTGGTTAGCCTGATAGGCTTGGTGTGCTTTCCTGCTAATCAAAGTGTCATTAGCCAGTCAGATCTCGCAGGCTCGCGGAGAGGGTATTTAATTACGTGACTCTTTTATGGAGGGTGGAAAGATGACTCTCCCAGGCTATATACTATCAACCAATTAATCAGTCTCTTTGCTGCCCCACTACTGGAACGAGACCGAGATTTGCTGAGGTCAGGGGTAAAGCTAGTTCTGAAAGTCAAGTTGGTTTGAGCCACTGAACTATCAAACAGCTCTCTTATCTGTACTTACAAATCCATTGTTAGGCAAGTTCAGTATCGTGTTGTCTTGTTTTTGCAAGTCAGAGTGGGCTTACAGCTGTATATATGAAGGAAAGACATGTGCAATGTTAGGAATTGCACTTCACCCCTGTAGAGAACATCTTTCTTTCAAAACAGGGCTGCTGTGAATTGTCAGCCCTTTCACATGTTTGGCGCTTGTAACGGGCTTGGAGGAATATTCTCGTGTACAACGATTAGCTCTCCTAAAAGAAATGAGTGGTTCTGATGTCCTATAGAAATGAAAAATATTCTCCCAAGCTGTTCTGTTTTGGAAGATTATGAATTGGTGACAGCAGTAATTTGGACATGGCAGCTGGTGAATGGTGGAGCTGGCAGGATTGTAGATCGTACACACGTCCTATGTGCATCAAGGATTAAACAACCTGCTACTTGAGGGGGGGAACACTGCTGCCCAATCATCATTATAGCCACAGAGGCAAGAGAGGCTGATAAAGTGAAACTTTTTTTTGGGGGGGGGTGTCTCAATGATAAAAAATTTGAGAACCGCTGGCATAAAGTAAAATACTTGCTTGGGCAAAACTATTGTGTGAAATGTCCCTTTGTCTTGTGCCTATCTGGATGGATGAGTGTCAGCCAAGAGAAAGCTACTGGTGCAAACCAACAGGTGTGACTGCAGATGGGCTATATCCACAGTTGCTTGACTTTTGCTTAAAACCATACCTGGATGCAGCGCACAACACTGTGTTGGAAGATGGTTTTACACCCAGTCTGTTGGCTGTGATGGCCAACTTTGTTTGGCTATGTACCACATCTCTGAATGCTTAAAGAACACCTCAAGCAGGTGCAGCTGTACATATGCAGCACCACCACATGGGAAGGATGGGCGGGAAATTCATGTCTGAGTTTGACTCATGCCACTGCTGCCCACACCATCTTGTGGGGCACCTGCCAGAGATTAAGCTCACATTAATTGGGGAGGTCACTGGTATATGACTTTTTAACAGCATAATCCTATGTGTGAATATTCAGAAGTCCCACTGAATTCAATGGGACTTATTCCCAGATAAATATGTATAGGATCGCAACTAGAGTTTATTTACAGTCAATTCTCATTAACTGCAAGGGGTATGTAAAACACCTTGGTAACAAAACCTGTGGTTACTGAAGCATTGATCCTATGGAAAAAATGAGGTTAGAGTCCCATGACCCTCTACACCAGTGGTTCCCAAACTGTGGATTAGGACCCACCAGTGGGTCGCAAACCAATGTCAGGTAGGTTATGAAGCACCTAGAGCAGCCATATTGAAAATATGTGAAGATGGGAGGCTGGAAACAGGAAAGGATGTGTGGTGATCTTCCTTGTGTCCAGGTTGTAAATTGCCTTTTTGCTTTCTGACTCACTTTGCTATTGGAAAATGGATGAGAAATAACCCAACTCATTGCTGCATTCTGAGGAAAGCAGCAGGCTCTGGTGTCACAATGTTGGCACTTCTGGCCATGACATCATTTCCGGTGGGTCCTGGACAGATTGTAATTCTAAAAGTGGGTCCTGGTGCTAAAACGTTTGAGAACCACGGCTCTACACTATGCCCTTTCACTACCAGTTATCATAAATGCATCGTTTCATATACTGTACCTGTAAAGAGCAATTCCCATAGTACAGTCCATACAGCACTTTCCAGAGCACATGCTCACACAGATTTATGGATATTGAAACTTCCCTTGGTGGAGTTCATGCTGTACGATAGGTCAGAATTTTTTTTCACTGCCCCAAATGGGCACCAAGGGACCACACGTGTGGTGAAATGGATTGCACTTTTATAGAAACAGATACGTGAATCTATAGATTGGAACCAGCAGATAATAAGGATTTACTGTATTTTAATTTTTTGTTAAGAAGTGCAGCCTGAATATGGAAGTTAAGCAGTTCATTTACGGCAAATAGCACATCTGATGAAATGTCAGAACAATTTATTAGGAAATGAGCTTTGAATTAGATATAATTTTTAAAAGTGAAACGTACATTGCGAGGAAAAAGTGGTGTCTATTCCGTCATTATATTTTATGGGTCAGGAGAGGGAAAGGTTCTCATGCAAAATATTATATGGACACAATAGACCATTATTCTATTGGCAATGTTAACATGTCCGTACATGTCATTGCTACTCATTTCATCTTTTCATTTCCAGGAGATGCAAAGTGGCAAGCAGAAATTAACATATGTCAACAAAGTAAACCTAATCTGAGAGGCAAAGAGTCTGCCAGGGTATTTCTAGGCTATAATAAATAAGGCTGACATATCACTATACTAGAAGCTGGAGGCTCATGATCTACTACTGGCGCTGATGACCAGAAATCCTCCTGGCCTGGCCTGGTGACCAAGAAAGTGATAGTGATAAACTATGCCATATTATCCTGTGATCAAAAACTCAGAGTGAAATCCTATCCAACTGTCCAGCACTGAACATAGCTTTCCAATAGGGCATGTACTGTATTCTGCAGCAGAGTAGTAGTCACAGAGGCCTCCTCAAGGTAAGGGCATGTTTGTTCCCTTACTTCATAACTGCATTGCCCTTACCCCGGTGCTAGAAAGGTGGTTAGGATTGAACCCTGAATGAGTTTTGAAGATTAAAGCAAGACTTTGGTAAATAGTATCAGTATTAAAATGGAAGTGTTTTGGGGTTTGTTTGTTTTCTACAAGTGCCTTTTTTGTTTTCTACCACAGCTGAATATCTTATGGAGATGCATTTAATTTCTGCCGTGCTTGCATAAATTAAAAACAAACAAATAAAACAGAAGAACACAGACAGAGAGGGCAAAACAGTGCTTTGGAGCATTTTTTAAACAGTGCTGTGAATATTTGATTTTGCTGAAAAGGCAGAACTTCCCAACTAGGCTTGCTGTAAATTTCCAAGCTACTTTATAGCTTCACAAACACAGTCGCAAATGAAAAGCCTTGCTTGTTCAAAACCAGAGTGCCGAGGCATTCAGCCCTCTTCATGCAGATCACTTTTTTATTTATTTTCTTTGCTTCTGGCTTGTATCAGGCAGGTTGAGTGCTTCACTTGGTTGCTGTGAGGAGAAGCCGATATACATGTTTGCTTTCAAGACAGATGCAGATGCTGCTCAACTGTTTACATATTCCCAGTATAAATAAGCTGCTTTCCTTTTTTTGGAATAGATTTGCATGAATTTCTTTCCACTTCCAATTTTTAGACATCGAGGTAACTTGTGTCAGCAGTGATGGAAATCTCTGCGGGCCTATCTACTACTACAGTACATTTGAAAGCCACAAAGATTTAAGCAAGCTAAAGTCCATTGAAATAAATGGGATTAAGCCCACACATTGGCAATGGTTTGTATCTTTCAATTGGCTTTTGCATAACTCTTATTCCCGCTTCACATGGTATATTGGGACCTGCTTCTTTAAGGGCGGTGTCTGGGTTCTCTTAATATGGAGTTCTCAAAGACCAAACTAAATTACAATTCCCAGAATTCCGTAGGGGAACAGTTCAACTGCTATAAAACTAATTTAAGTCTGTGTAGTAGAGGGAGCCTTCATGGCAACAAATGATCGGTGGCAGCCCTGCAGCCTATTTCAAATAAAAAGTTATGTGCCGAAGCCATTATGTTAATTTGTTATCTTAATCACTGAAATGCCCAATGAAATAATATACTTTTTAAGCTGGATTGTTTTGTTTTTTAACCCATAATAGAGAAATAACCAGCGGTGTTATGCTGCCGGAACGCTGGGTGGGACATCCGGGTGATCGACAGCCCGCCCGTCGCGTTCCGCAGCATTCCGCCGTTTGCGTAACGTATGCGAGTGGCGTAATTGGTTACGCAAACGGCGTAACACTCCGGAACACCACGGGCGGGCTGTCAATCACCTGGATGTCCTGCCCAGCGTTCCGGCAGCATAACACCGCTGGAAATAACCACTGTTGGTTGTTTAAAAAACAATAAGTAAAATCAGGCCGAATGTTACGTTTTAGTTGCTGTCGGTATTGCCCTGCACTCTTATGTTTTTTAAGTAAGCACATTGCGAATAGATACTAATTGTACACCGAGCTGGGTAATGTTATGATGTTGTCATACAGGAAAACACATAAAGAGAAACGCGATAGTTCCACACGTATAACTGGCCACTGTCCGTTTTAATTAGCTTCACTGACAAAAGTGCAGCCAGTACTCAGCCCTAACTAGCAATTTCATTAGTGTCCATCATTTTGACAGCATTGTAATGGGAATATTAAATGAGGAAACGGTGGATGCTTCACCTAGCCTCTCTGCAACCGTCTACCGTGTAACATCCAGGCTGCTGCCTGTTTTAAGGATGTGCTGTAGGGAAGAAAGCAACAGATGGGTCAACAGTCACAGTCTCTACGATTCTAGCCATCATCAACACTTTTCAAACAAGAGGAAAAGTTTTTAATAATTTCTATATTTTTAATGCCTTAGGTTATTAGGAAATACAACAGACAGCTGAGTTACAGGATGGCGTCATTTCAAGCATAATAGAAATAGATGAGGGGAGGCCGATCACCAAATAGAGTTGAGTATTAAATATGGAATTAAAAAAGGGAGAGTATTCAAAGCCCAGATGAATGGAGTCTGAATCCAGACAACCATCTTTCATGGTCAACCCAGGTGGTTGCAGTCAGAATTCTTTAAAAGAGAGAGGCTGTTCTCCATTGCCTTGTCAGAAAACAAAACAAAACATTGATATTAAATTGCTTCCTCCCCTTTCTAAAGGTTATTTGCAGGTCACAGAATAACCAGGAACACAGCAGTGGGGATGTGGTGAGCGAGTCTCCAGCTGCATAGATACCATGGAGGATTTGGGTTGCCAATATTGTCAATCAAGCAGGAGTGCTGAAAAATCCATACCAAAAAATTAAAATTCTCTCCTCTCCTCTTCACCTTTCAATCATTCTCTCTCATGCTCCTGAAATGCCACGCATCAAGTAATTCTGGGTTTGTATCAAGAATATTGAGTTAACCCAGGACAATAATGGTAAAGAGAGAGAGAGAGAGAGAGAGAGAGAGAGAGAGAGAGAGAGAGAGAGAGAGAGAGAGTCAAAAGCATAACATTTCCCTTGCCCCATTCTTTTGTAATTTCTTGTTTGCCTTCTCATCAGTAGAGACACAATTTTAGCTATTTTCCCCCCTGCTTATCCATCAAATATCTAAAATGTCATGTATTCATTGTGTAATTGCCGTTTCCTTGACATTTTACTCCTCCCTATGAAATACATGGCAAGAATAAAACGTCGGTTACTGAAAGGAAGCTATGACATTTCATTCCTGCCCTGTATTTTAAGGATGCAAATGCAGCAGTTGTGTGTGCCTGGCCACATCAAGGCACACAATGGTGCCGAGGCTGCTGGAGAAAATGAGGTTAAAAAGAATTCAGACTGGTGGTGGGACGCTGGAGTGAAAGCAAGCAATTTCAACCTGCAGAAGGTGTCAAAATCAAAACCAGCCATGAACAGAACACTTGGTTCTGTTCCAGTCACCCCTCCTGAAAAAGCACAGGCTAGAGCAGTGCAGAGCAATGGTTCCTAACCTTCTGTAGGGACACTACCCACTTAAGGAGGGTAGAGACTGGACTGGGGACCTATAGCTGCAATTAGTTTGGCTTCCAGATTTCCCTGCCACCACTAAATCACAATAAGTAAATTTACTCATGTTTGGCAGTGAGGGCAGTGAAACTCAGAAGGGCCATGAGTTTCTTAAGAAGGTAGCACCCCCCCTCCCAAAAAACGTGCCTGCCTGTCCTGGGGGGGGGGGACACAACCCCCAGACTGGGCAACACTGGGCAAGATCTTAAAGAGGGCCAAAGGAATGCAGTAGTAGTATTAGTAGTAGTTACTACTACTACTATTTATACTACAAATGTTATATATATGGCTTTTCAACCAAAAAGTTCACAAAATCTTTTACACAGCAAAATGAATAACTCCATGACTTCCTGTCCAAGAAGGGCTCAATATCCAAAACAGATGCAGAAGGAACACCTGCAAGCAAGCTAGTGGGGAACATGTTCTGCAGTGGGTGAAATAGGGAGTCTTGTGGGAGGGAGGAGCCTTCATGAGGGACTTCTCTCATGGAGGGTCGTGGAGGGTCTTTCCATTTCCTGGAAACAAAGGGTGATAACTCTTCAGTGGAGTTCACTCTTCACTCTCAGGCATCAGTTCAGGACTGAGTCAAAAGGGATCCATTTAGCTGTTGATACAAAGTAATCAAGTAATCTTGAGTTTTAGAAAGAGGCTTTCCTAGTTTATCTGTGCCATATTTGAAGCATGAAGACTATTTTATTTCCCATTGCTCCCTTTAGGCACCACTGATAGTCCAGTTTGACCTCCATTTTTACCAAACATCCATGTCAGTCTGTGCCAGGGGAAAAAACAAAAGAGAGTCACCCAGCAACACTCCTGAGAAATTTCACTTGTTCTACAGAAACATGTTTGGCTTCACTTGACAACTCTCAAATATTTCTCCTTGGGAGCAACTCAGAAATTCACGTTGAGTTTCTGTGCCAACTCTATGTCAGTCCAGACCAGAGGAAATGAAAATTGGGAAAAGGCAGGCATCTAAACCATGTGTAGCTTAGGGTGCAGTCCTAACCAACTTTCCGGGGTAAGGGCAATGCAGCTCCGAGGTAAGGGAACAAACATTCCCTTACCTTGAGGACGCCTCTCTGACCACTGCTCCACTGCAGGATGTCAGTGCTGGAGAATTGGTTAGGATTGTGCCCTCAGTCACTGGCGTTCAGATGATTCCTTGGTCTTGTTCCAGAATTGCCACAAATCAGGTCAGCCTTTATTAGTGCACATGTAAAATTAAGGATTACCTCCCCACCCCACATGCATCATTTTACACTTACATGAACTCATATGCCATTTTTGTTTACCCAGTCATCCGTTTTAAGCAGATTCTTGTGAATTCAGATGCACTGTGCACAACATATAGCACATGTCCATTCAACTTGCTGGCAAAAGTACTGGACCATATGACTTTACAGTAGCCCAAGCTTGATTCTTCAGATGTAATGGTGAGTAACCTTTAGCACTATCCCACAGTCATTAAGTAATTGTGAACTCTACTTTGGAGAGAGGGGATAATCAAAGGTAATTGGGCTTTCCTCTTTGTTTGTAAGTAGTAGTATAATGGCCACTGATTTTTTTTTATAGCAACTATAGTATTTCCTCAGTGATCTCTGCTCTCAATTTTTTCTCAGCCAGTCACTTCAGGCAAAATGGTGGATCTCCTTAACTGGGAGAAAATAAATTAGGAGTTTGCTGTCAGTAAGGTCAACTTTATTTTCTGTGCTTAAAATTTCCAAGCCTAAGAGCATTTGACACTGTTTGAGCATTTTCTCAAAGGTAATTAGATTCCGCTTTATGGTTTCCTCTTTGTGTAGCAAACTGAAATAACCTTTCAGGAGGTGATAGAACATACTAGATTTTAAAGTGTTGCGTACAGTATAGTAAATAGCTGCAAACATTTTTCTGTCTTAATGGGTTAAGGGCAGAGAGTGAGAATAGCTCCTTGTAAATGCCCAGAAGTCATGCTAACTCCAAATACAGAAGGAGCTTGGGTTCTGGAAGTAAATTGGAGAAGTGATTGCACCTTTTTGATTATTTTTTTGTTTCTGCTTGAAAAGTATGAATCTGACACCTACCAGCTGCAGGAGGTGAACTGAGTGCTTCCTGACAGCTGTCAAAGATGGCATTTTTGTTTTAATGGCTGCATGTCAGATTTGGCCCGGTCCAGTGTATGAAAAGTCCATCACCTCGAATAGTCTTCTAGCCTGATCCCTTGGACCAGCTTCAAGCCATTGTGGGGCATGCTGTAGTGTAGATGGTGCTCTAATAGGTATGTGTTGCTAAATAACGTTGCCTTGTACAGACAGGACACTGACCTATCCAGCTGTGTCTACTAGTACCAAAACTCATTTCTTGAAGCAGCTGTTTGCCTGCAAGGAGAATGCAACCTAATGTGATGTGCATAGCTGCTTTGGGGGCAGAGGCTTGTCATTGGTTGGTACCACTGTTTTAAAATACCATGGTGGAACCAGAGGCAGATCTAAGGGAGGGCAAAGCTCTAAGTTTTGCAAGAAGCCTTACCTTGCAGTGGAAATCACTCCTCTCCTGCACCGTTTTACCCAATCCTCACAGGGAAAAGCAACATCTTGGCATTGCTTACTGGCTACAGCAGCAAGGGAGAGGAGGGATTTACATGACAGGGTAAGGCTTCTTGCAACACTTAGAGCTTTGCCCTCCCTGTAGATCCGCCTCTGGGTGGAACTAGAGTTCTACAGCTCTCATTCAATGGGTCAGGGGCAGTCTTGGTGGATGTGCCACCAGGGTCACATCCAGATGGCTGATGCCCTCCCCCCAAAAGAAATTCTGGTGACATCAACAATTACTCCTGCCCCACCTGCCTTAAACAAAAAACCAGGAATGAAGCTGGCTGGTTTTGTTCTTCTTGGGGCAGGCAGCATTTAAAGGGCAAACAGAGCATACCCAGCCACCACAAGTGAAGCCAACATCTGACTTTGCTCACATTTAAAGGGCGAGTGGATCCTGTCCTGAGAAGTCCTAAAAAGAAAGTTCAGGACACAGTCCTGGGAAGGAAGTCTACTGGGAATTGCTCTGTTCATATTTGCTAGGACCCAGCCAACTATATCCATGCATGATATCAGGCCACCACAAATCATGCACACAATCCTATAGGCCAGTGTTATTCAAACTGTGAGTTGGGACCCACTTGGTGGGTTGTGACCTGATGTCAGGTGGGTCGCGGAAAGCTGTGAACAGCCATCTTGGAACTGCAGACCTTATGCCTGCAATATTCCTTTTGTGTGTGTTAAGAGTTTGAATTTTCAAGTGACAGGTTTTTTTTTTATTTTGTTTTTAGTTCAGTGCTTTTGCATAATATTTTGTCCTAATCTTGCTTTCTGTCAGGGATGTTTCATGGTTGTGCAATTGCTTCACTCTAAGAATGACAGTTTGCATTCTAGGAGTTTCATTTGATTATGTCACGCTGACAGCACTTTCTGCTTGGTGATGGCACTTCTGGCTGTGACATCACTTCCAGTGGTTCCCAGCATGAGTGCCATTCTAAAAAGTGGGTCCTGTCTAAAAAGTTTGAGAACCACTGCTATAGACTACAGCTATTCTTCCATCAGGAAGCAGAACATAATTTGCATTTTCAGCAGGTAACTTTAAAAATAGTGAGCCAAAGCCAGGTTAAAGGTGAAGTCATGCACATTCAGTAAGGAGTTCAATTGACTTCACTGGGGCTTACTTCTGAGTAGATATGCATGGGATTGCACTGTAAGGAATTAAGGCTGAAATCCTTATGTGTATAATTAAATAAATAAATATAAATATGTGTATATAAATGGGAGTAAGTTATGGAGTAAGTTGTATTAAGCTTATTCTATTTGTACATCTTAGTAGGAATCCACTGTAAGGAATTCTGTGTATTTATAATTTTTAGAGAAGGTGGAACACTGGCACCTAAAGAAGGACCACATCCTCCTCTTCCTCCTCTCTTGCTAAAACAGATGCACACACAAACCAGGGCCCATGAGAGGGGGTGCAGCACCAATGTGCAGTGAGGGTGTGGCAAGTGAGGCAGAACTGCCCTTCTAGACAGCGATGGGATCTACAAACGACATGGGGGAACGCTGGGCGGGACTTCCGCGGGGCTTTTGTGTGATTGGCTGCCCGTCCTCAGCATTCTGCAGCTGTCCTGGCCTGGGGGGGCTGCCCCCAGTTAGCGCACCCCACCACTGCTTGCCCAGGCACCTGGCGCAACCCTCACCCGTCCTCCACAGCGAGCAGGAGCCCCTCCCCCGAGGCCAGGGCAGCTGCGGATCACCGCGGACGGGCTGCCAATCACCCAGATGTCCAGCCTAAGTCCCGCCCAGCGTTCCCCCAGGTCGTTTGTAGATCCCATCACTGCTTCTAGTGTTCTTTGAAAAGTGCTGCCACTGCTGTGATCATGCAAACACTTACAACCCATGGTCTTTGAGCAGTTGAAGCCTGTGGGTAGTAAGTGTTGCTGGATCACAGCCATCACAGCAATAATGGCTGCACTTTTCAAAGAATGATGGTAGGGCTATTCTGCCTAACCTGCCACATATAGCTGGTAAATTATACCTAGATCCAGGGTCAAAAGTGGGGACCATTAGCCAAAGGAAATTTAGAGCCCCAACATTTCAAGGGATCTTAGAAAATCTTTGCATATATGTTGTGAGGATTGGCATTCACATTTGGTGTAAGCCTGCTTAGTTTTTTTATATCACAACTTGTGGAAGGTGTGATCCAATGATTATGTGAAATTGTGCTCTAATAGAGAAGGGAAGGGACCCAAAAGAAACTTTGTACTCCCTAATAAAATTCCTGTCAGAGGCCCTAACTTGAACAAACACATTAATACATACATCCTTTCTATTTTCTTTTAAAAAATACTGTTGGTTGGTTTTGACACTTGTATACGAATCAACTGATTACAACACAAAGCCGTTCACTGTTTAGAAAAATGAAATACTTTTGTACTGAACAATGGAAACCCTGAACATAAAAGCAATTTGATTTGCCTTGGCCCTGACTTTGGTGTATCTGACAAGTGATAAACAACATTGGGGTAAATGGTAACTGAGTTCCTACATATTGGGATATCATCAGCTTGTTCCCATTTGCCCATCAGAACCGTTTTGGTTGCGAGTCACAGATTAAGCACTAATGCGCCTATTAGGTTGGCATGCAAGAGCCTCGCGTTGTGGTTTTCTACTGTTTCGTTTTGGATGTTTTTAAAAATTGATCACAATTTTTTACGGTCATGTCCTAGAATTCTTGTACCATGTGGCAACTCCCTGACAGATGCTAACAGAAGCTTGTTAATCTGCACACTTTACAACATTTAGGTGAAAAAAGGCTGAGGGTTTGTTTGTTTGTCTGCACGCATAGGCAAACTTTGCATTCCAAGTGGCACAGGTCAGCCTGGACTGACTTCAAACCATCCCTATATCGGTTTTCAGTAGCCAGCTGGCCATCACCACTGCAACCAATTTGTAACAGCAGCAAGTAATAATCTCAGGCCAACATGAATGTATTATGATTGTTGTCTTTTGTAAGCTGCTCTAAGCTTATAAATTTATACAGCCAGGATGGTGAGGTGGTTCTGGAATTCCTGGTTCAAACCCAGGTTTAAATCCCGCTAAGGCACGAATTGACCTTGGAATGATCACTCAATCTCACCTACCTCATTGGGTTGCTGTGAGGACCAAAGGAGGGACCATGCAGTGGCATATCTAAGGAAAACGGCACCCATGGCAAGCACTGAACTTTGAAGCCTGACCAAACAGAAAAAGGGGCAAATCATGGAGTGGGAAGCCAGCCCCATCCATCTCACCAAGTGAATTTGTTCAGTAGACTACACAGAGATGGGGAAGAAACCAGCCCTGTTTCACCAAGTTAATTTATGTTAAAAATTGTGCAGATGCTAAAAACCCCTTAAAAAAAATGAAAAATGGAGTTTTGTACCTTTTGTTGGCCTGCTGAAGCACCATGTGACAATGGCAAATCCTAGAAGCTCCCTCCTGCCTGGAAGCAAGAATTCTTTTTTGCAGGCATTTACCTCTCTTTTGAGATTCCCTGAAACTGGTGCACAAGTGCACCATTGGCTGTGGTGTGGAAATGTATCCTTATGTGTAAGACCGTGTCCAGCACCCCCTTCAAATAGCGCCCAGGGCAGTGCCCACTTGCTATACCCTAGATGCGCCACTGTAACCATGTACACCATCCTGAGCTTCTTGGAGGATGGGCAGTATAAAAATGTGACAAAACAAACTTTGCAGTTGTTCTTCCCTAGTGCCATTGTCTGCACCAGCTATCTGTATCACACACATCCCCTTTCTGAATGCCTGTATGCAGTTTCTCATAGCCTGGACCCAACTTTGGGCAAAGGTGGGACTTCCGGCCACTGCTGAAGAGTAAGAGAGTGTAAGTGTGGAGAGCAAATTGTGATTTGCACTTTTGTTCATGCCACATACTTTTCCCTTGCCCTTTGCCACCTTTTTATGTTTCTTTGCTGAGAAAGCTTGCATAGCTTGCCACCTGAAAGAAGCTTCCAGCAAAGAATCTGCGTTTCTCAAGCACGCACACCCTGCGCTTTTGAAACCAGACTCCCACCTCACTCTTTCTGTGCCGCTGGGGCAGTTATTAAAGTCACGAAACTGCTGCTGTCTCGTTTAGTTTTGCCCCGACTGGTGAAATGTGGCATTGGATTGTGGCTTGCTGTCACTGGATTACGGAACATCAATGTGACATACAATATTTGTATTTTAGAGGCTTCTGCAGCAAAAGATGGGAACAATGAATCCCAGTGGGGTGGAAAGAGACTTGTTGTGCTAATGTAATAAATGTGTTATATGGAGAGAGCAGTAGGGAATATTTTTAAACCCGGTAGGTCTACTCCTCAAAGGTACAAAGCTGCTCTTGCTGGTTTCAAGCAGCCCCATTTACGGTAGAAAATGACTGTATGGTAAGCGGCTGCTGAGCGCCATACTGTGTTAAAGCCTGTGCTCTGCTGATTTCATTTGAACTCCTGTTAAGTCTACTTGTAAGTGTGTGCAGGAGATGCGTTATGAACACAGTTTGCTTTTCAAGGGGCCTGGGTATATGTGTATTGTATTCCTTGCATGGGTGTTTTCAAGGTTGTAACTTGGCCGAGTCCACAAAACTTAATTCAAAGCCTTTGCATTTTCCTCTTCATTTAGAATGATTAACTGATTTGTAGACGCAGTGGTAGCATTCGTGAGCAAAGAGATGGGGTTGTGTGCCACATTGAATTGAATAATTTTATTACGGTCTTAGACAGTGGTGTCATCTAAATGATTTAAAAACAGGTACTCACTTTTGATTGGCATGTGTCGAGACCCGCCCACCAGAAGTGACGTCATAAGCCGGAAGTGATGTCATGAAAAGCAGGGCGTCATAAGCAGGAAGTGACATGAAAAAAGCCCTTTTTGAGGCCTCAGAGAATTTTAAACTGATCCAACAGTTGCAACAATATTCCACAGCACCCCCAGAACATGTTAAGGAGGTCTGGCATCATGTTAAAGTGACCCAACAGTTCCAAAACCCCAGAGCAGCTCATTTTTCAGTGACAAGGCAAGGCTCCGCTCACTGCATGCCCGACTGCCTGGCTCTGAGAACGTGCAGGAAATTCAAACGTTGATGGGGTGGAGTCGACAGGTGGGCGGGTGAATGGGCGGGGCCAGCCGTAATCCTAGAAACCGGTACTCGCGTACCCCCGCGTACCCCCTGCATGACATCACTGGTCTTAGACCAGTACAGCAGCCCGTTGTTCCCAACAGGGACTCAACATCTTAAATAAATACATCACAAATACACAGCCTTCAGACATACGATTATCATGAGGCTGAATCTAGCCAAGCACTTCTACTCAACTTGGAGAGGGCTTCTTTTACTCTATAAAAGGTCGTCGGTCTCAAGAGGGTCATCATTTAAAGGAAAAAATTAACTTGTCTGATTCTAAGGCAGGTGGACAGGTAAAGGCAGAGCCAAGTACAAAGCTCAGGTTTGCACATAGGAGACACAGAAAAAGGGGAAGAAAAATATATAGTAGGAGACTCTAGAACACCCATGTAACATAGGCAACGGTGGCCAAGAAAGGGAGACTTATTATACCTTCTTTGGGACACTAGAAGAGTGCCACATTAAATCTGGCATGTAAGAGCGCCCTCCAGTGTGCCACATTTGAGAATTCAAAGAAAAAAAAGACTTCTTTCAGGTGGCAAAAAATAAGAGGAGGAACTCTGAAAAAGATTGTCCCTGCTTGCCAAGGACTCTCTGTCTTGTATGATAAAAAAATCCCCTGAAAGCCATTCTGCATGGTGATACTCTACAGAGAATGGTCATGACCTTCCTTTTTAATGTAGTTTGTGGCATAGTGCCTTCTCTGTCTCAGCCACAGTGGCAAGGACTTGCATATGTCAAGCAGCTTGCGTCGGCCCAACGCTGTTGCACATGTGCCATGAAACATAAGCGCACCAGTGTAATGCATGCACTGTTGACGCAAGCACTTGCATGGATGCTGCAGCGCTGGAGCGGCCTGCAGGTAAGGTGCCGCTGCACTGGCCCTGTTCGGCCAGCGCAGGGGCTCTTCTGGGGAAGGGAAGGGTGAGAAGGAGGGTGGAACGGGGTGGGGTGGGCAGGCCGGGAGGTGGACTGGCCTGGGAAGGGCGGTGGAGGTTGGATGCGGATATTAACACCCAGTAGTGTCATTCAGTAACAAGGAGACGGAACGCGAGGGGGGACTTACCCCTTGATTGACAGGGAGCCTGCGATGCGTCGCCGCCTGCCTTTCCGCCGCGGGGACTCCTTCCGGGTGGCGTGCCCCTCCGCGGCTCTCCTAAGCACCCAGCGCGCCACCCAGGCAAGCGGGCACCCCCTCCGAAGCCAGGGGTGCCCGTGCGGCGCTTGGCAAGGCGGCGACGCATCAGAAATGGGCAGCCAATCAGGCGGTAAGTCCCGCCTCGCGTTCCGTCTCCTTGTTACTGAATGACACTACTGTTAACACCCCACCCCCAGCCCTAGCCCACACAGCCTTGATTCAGGACATGTGGCTTGCTCAGACCTGCACCTGTTATATAGTGGGCATAGGTCTGAACAAGCACATTGGGGCAGCTGGAGCCTACCCTGGGGCAAGGGAGCAAATGGGCTCTTGCCCCGTGGAGGCTTCAGCACAGTTCCAACCTGCATTGGATACCCCTGCTAACTGGGCAAGAGGCACTTTTCCAAGTGATGTTCCTCTTATTTTTAGCAGGGGAAGAGCAGTTGTCCCTCTTCACCCCTGAGCAGTCTTTCTAGTGGCTGTTGCTGGTGGTGGTCTGCATTTTTTTTAAAATTGTGAGCCCTTTTGGGACAGGGAGCCATATAATTTTATTATTATTATTACTATTTGCCTGTAAACCACTTTGTGAACTTCATGTTGAAAAGCGGTATATAAATACCGATTGATTGATTGATTGATTGATTGATTGATTGATTGGATATAGCACAGGCCCGCCAGCCTGTGCTGTTCCAGTGCAGGTTAGGATTGTGCCCTTAGTTTTAGACCAAGGTATTCATTTCTAACATGGCCAAGAGATGGGCTTTGTCAGTCATTTTCCCAGGTAGTAGCAGGGGTAATGTGATGGAAGAGCATTTGCACTCCTTTCCCCTCTAGGTACATAACCTAATGGTTGGTGTGGATGCTCCATTTATGTCTTTCTTTAAATATGTGTATCCCTCCTTTCCCTTCCCACAAGAGAGGTGCTCAGGGTGGCTCACAGTGTACTAAAATGCATAACAATAAATTGAACAACTAACAACAGCAAAACACATTAAACATTGCACAGCACCAGAAAAACAGAATTACTAAGAGGAGACAGATCAGCATCAACTTACAGTGCAATCCTAGGCAGGTCTATCAAGTGGAGTAGCAAGCAGGGTCCAGCAGGGGCAGTCTTCTCCAAGTACCAGGACAAAAGGGGGTGGCACATGAATTTTAGAGTGAAATCCAAATCCTGGGCTGGAAGAGGCAAGCTGACACACCTGCCCCATATCGATTCCAGGGCTCAGAGGGTGCTGCTGTGCTAAATATTCCCTTCCCCTGGGTAGCACGCAGCAGCCCTGATGGGACTACTTGGAGCTGCCACTGCCAAAATCGGTGATGTAACTCCGAGCATCCGCAGGGAACAGAGGTTAGGATTCAGCCCAAAGGCCAGAGCCTGCTTCCACCCCTCCCCCAACCAGCCCACCCATGGGCCTGCCTGTGTTCCACCCTCCCTCCACCCCATTCATTCTCATCCCTGCACTGTTCCACCACCCACCCTTGGAAGGCCGGCCTTACCTTGGGGTCTCCAGGCCCAGGAGGCAGAACACGGAGGCCAGCGCATATCCGTGTGCAGGCCTAACCCCCTCCAGAATGGTGCAAATGTGCTTTACGGCGCATTTGCAACCAGACTGGGCTGGCACAAGGGACTTGTGCCCGCTTCGGGGGGGAGGGGGGAGGTTGGATTCCTCTCTTTAAAGAATAAGTAACTTGGAATTTCTACCTAGACATAACCCCACAGTGTTAACATTTCCATTAAATGTTTAGGCTTGAAGCCCTATGTCCCAAACAGTAATCAGAACAGAAATAGTTTTGATCACCACGGGAATAGTTTAAACTACTTAGACCAAAGTATTCATTTCTAACACCATTGCTAGCAGGCGGGTACCAAAACCATCCAGAGCAATGCAAGGAGAGATCCATCACATACTGGGCTTGAACTGCAACTTGCATGTGGAGTGTGTGAATGAAGGCGAAAGGAAGAATTTCCATTTTTATGCATTTGTATGGAGGGTTTCACTAGATTGCTGCCTAGCATCTGATAAGCTGAAAGAATTCTGCTGCAGTTTGAGGGAATAACAGAGTTCAAAGGTATTCAGTAAGTTCCTTTTTTTTAAAAAGGTGAAAAGTACAGGTAGGTTTTTTTTAATGCAAACCCCAATGTGAATGTGACCTACTAGCAATTGGCTGTAACTCACTTATTACTGTATTACTTTCCTATGTTGCATTCAGATTCCCTAGAACTTGACAAACCTTGCCTTCGTCCACATTACGGCCTTCATAGGGGAGATTGGGACAGAGATTATACCAGAAGTTCCCAAAGTACACTTCATTTTTGTAATCCAGAGATTCTCAAACTCACTGGGGCTGAGGCACCCTTCACACTTACAGGGACGCAGTGCGGTGCCTTCTTCCGAGCTTGCCAAGCCAACTTTGCATGAGATCTCACACAGTGTTGGCCGGGCGAGGCAGAACTCTGCATGCAAAGGGTGTATGAGGTGTTCATTTCTATGGGTCATTGCATGCAGCATAAGAACAGCCCCTCTGGATCAGGCCAAAGGCTCATCTAGTCCAGCTTTCTGTATCTCACAGTGGCCCACCAGATGCCTCAGGGAGCACACAAGATAAGATATTTGCACTTCCCTTGCACCTGGCATTCTGAGGTAAATCTATGTCAAACATGGAGGGGGAAATCCCGTATTTGCTCCTCTCCTAACTTGGAGATGTGAAACATCTCAGCTGCATGATGGAAGTGGAAAGCTGTTATTTGTATGCAGGCTGTGCAAATCCTCAGGCTGTCTTCCCTGTTTTTTGTTTTTTGTTTCCAAAAGGTAGTTCTGCTTTTACAAAAATCTTGGAATGCCCTTCAGACCTCTGTAAACTGAGGCATTTTGTGGAAATAAGCAATTTTGAAGGATTTCGGCTGCCCCCTTTCAATATGGGTCCTGAGCAGCTAGTCCCTTAAAGCGATTTACTTCTATTTGTATCTCTGACTTATGGCTGGCTTTGGGGTCACCGCAGTTTTTTTTAAAATGTATTTAAAGCCACAGATCTGCTTTCATCCCTCGTCATATACACTGCAAAGGCTTTCCTTCTTTTATACGGCTTCGATTTCCTGATGCCAGTGGTTCTGTATTTCATCGCACAGGGTGCAGAATGAAATTACAGTGCTCTCAGACTTCAGCAAATATCTGGTTTATGTGATTCAGGACCTGCACTCCACAGAGATGGCAAGGCTCGATGTTTTCTATAAATGTGGCCTTTGTATAGCTTCTTCCACAAAAGTGCCTGATTTGTGATGTGTGAAAGCTTGTAGAGTAGCAGGGGAATTTTTCCCTTCTCCCTCCCCCCCACTCTACTCCACTCTGAACAATGTGGAAACAGCACAGTAATGAATCTTCCCAACTTGGAAGCTAAAGCAATAATCTCATAAACGTTTAAAGCATTAACAAGCCACCTATTTTATTTGTATTCCTTTTGGCTGGAACCGTTTCTGTTTATATTGGCTTTCAAGCTGCAATTTTTCAAAATGCTAACACAACAGTTTCTCCCAGTAACCCACATAAACAATAAGTTTGGAAGATCAACTAGTATTGGGCAGGAGGTGTGGACTGATGGTTGAGCTGCTGGTACTGCCTGAAGCTAAGCAGGAAAATCTGCAGTTTGCTTTTGGATGGGAGACAAATGCCAGGCTGTGACAAGCTGCAGTAACTGTGGTGGCAGAACAGAGTCGCTGTGGAGCTGATTAGCTCACTGCAAGGGAGAGTTGCGGTGGAGTGTGAGAGGAGGCCAGCCGGCAAAGAAGGGAATTCGACCTTGAGGACCTGTCCAGGCTTGACTTGCGATTGCCTGCTGAGGCTGGATGGCAGGCAGCCAAAGGAGAGAACCACACTGTGAAGGCAACATCTGGGCCTGAGGGATTGGCAGATCACAAGAATACTGTAGATTTGTAAAAAAAAAAAAAAAAAAATTAAAAAATGGTGGTTTAGACGAGCCTGCTCATGTAAGCCGCCTTGGGCATGTGTTTAGGCATGGGAAAGGCGGGGTATAAATTCTTCAAATAAATAAATAAATAAATAAATAAATAAATAAATATTGCCTTCTTCTTCCTCCTACTTCTATGTGGCACTATGTGGTTTCTAAGTGGAACTGCTATGTGGCACTATGGCTAAAGCAGTATTGCTGAAAGCCACCCAAGGAGTTCATGTTGGACCCAAAATGTGAGCAAAAAACTTGCAGCTCATGCTTTTGATAAACACACGGCTTTCAATCTGTCATTAAAAAGCAAAACAAAACACAAAACCTTCATCAGGCAAAATGGAAAAGAAGCCGAATATCAGGTGCATTTATTGACAGGTTTTTGTTTTTGTTTTTTTTTCTCCTGCGTTATCCTTGGAGGCTTTGTGAAGCTCGCACTTAGAATGGAACATGTAATCATGGTAACTAAAAATGCAAATGTCTTCCATAATTTCCAAAAGTGGCTTTATTCTCAAAGCTTTTAGCACTCAATTGAAAAATGCATTGACTAGCAGGGGGTTACTGGCTGTTGTAATAACTGGGGAACTGAGGATCTTTTATTAACTCCCCCCCCATTTTTTCATGACAGTTGTAAGAATCATAATCCCAAGGTGTGTCTTTTACAGGTGTCAGCAAAGGTTATCTTTAGGATGAGAACTGAGGTAATCAGAGAGAGGAAAACTAGGCACTTCAGCATTCTCAGAAGCTTTTGTAGTATTAAATGATCATTTCTCATTAGGCACTTTTTTTTTCTTTGCAAACAATGCTAATCACAAATTGTACTTACAGAACAATTTCTAAAAGAAAGGAATAATGAACATTTTTATTAGTGGCTCCTCTTGCAGGGAGGAATATCAAAAACATGAGTAAACAAGAATCCAACTTCTTTTCCTTTTATGGTTAAGGAATTACGCTAAAGAGTCACCTCAGTGATCTTAGCTTGGCCAGTATTTTTTTAATTAACAAAGGGTGAGGGTCTTACAGAATAGTTAAACTTGCAGGTCAGCCAAGAGTTTGTTCAAACAGCATTAGCTGTTTTAGTATTGACCACATATGTTTGAAATAATTGTTACATAACTCTTTGGCTCCAAGGCTGAAGCACACCATTTGGACGGTTTTACTACTTAGCTAGAATGATAACCTCTGGCTTACTGACACAAGAAAGACTAATCAGAGGATCCAGGCAGTTGTAGGGATTGACAAAGTCTGTAGTTGCATTTTCTGAAGCAATGGGGGGGGTAATTGATAGATGGCAACCCATCTTGCCATCTTGAGGTTTTTTTATACTTTATTCTTTTTTTAAAAAAACATACACAGCTAATGACATATGGTGTTAGAACACAAAATTAAGCCCCCAAAATCACTAGCTGGCATTGCCTGTGGAGGTCAAGTCTCAACCAGCGACCTAAGAATCTCGCAGGTATCAGTGAAGAATTGAAGCAGTAGTTCCAAGGATAGCAGTCCATTGTAGCTCAGCAGGTGTCATTGCTGGCACTTCTAGTTGTTTAAAATATTTATTAAAGTTTGGGGACATTGTTCCTGGTGTGCCAGTGATGATAGGCAGCACTGTTGTATGCTTAAGCCACAGTCTAGTAGTTGAGAGAGAGAGAGAGAGAGAGAGAGAGAGAGAGAGAGAGAGAGAGAG
>JAJKFI010000131.1:0-15290 GCA_029204185.1 Lerista edwardsae | reverse complement strand
GGCGAGCAGGCGCCCCCTCCGAGGCGAGGGAAAGCCGCGCGGGGCGCGCGAAGATACCGGAAGTGAAACGACGTGCTATCAATCACTCCTACTCCCGCCCAGCGAACCGTCTACTGGGGAGTAGGTGACATCAGTGACATGCGTGTGCACGCGCGCGCGCACACACACACACACACCAGTGAAGAAAAACGCCACGCTGAGACAGGATGGCAATGTACCCCCTTGTACTGGCTTAGCTCCGCCACAAATTGAGGGGGGAGAAAGAGAGAGAGAGAGAGCAGTGGGACTGTTGCATTTTTATAAATTAGCCTGGGTTTACTTATCACAGTATAGACTTTTATTTAGGGAAACCCATATCTTTTTTAAATGTTAATAGGCAAATTTTTAGACCTAGGGTACATAAAATGGATATGATGTCAAGCAAGATACCTCCCTCTTTTTCTTAATACAGTGCTTAGCTGCCTATACAAAAAGTATATAAACTGACATGCTGACTGGGATATGTGTTTTTTTTTAATTTGAGGAAAACTTATTTTTTCTATTCATGGGGAAAAAAATACAGTACACATGAAATCCGTGAATGACTCACTGTTTCAAAAGTTGATGAAAATTTTTCACATTGAAACGTTTTTGTCTTTCATGTTTATACTGCAGTCAAAATATTTGTACATGTGCTTTGTAAATTACTTTTTGTTTTGCTGGAAATGAGGTGGGAATGTGGACAGTATGAGAAAAAGCTCTGAAACAGTAAACATTTCCAAAGATGTTTAAATCTGACATTCTTAACTAATGGGAGCCTTTCAAGTTGGTATATCTTCTTGTTCTGAAGTGTGTATCCTGGTTTTCTTAGCATTTGCCCCCCCTCCACCGCGCTTTAAAAAAGTTTAGCTTTCCGTTTTGTGTCTTCTATGGTAAATGTATGGAAATGACTAGCTTGAAAGGGGCTGTTTGAGAAGGCAGCAGTGGAACTTGTGCCGCTAAGGACTATAAAGGCATTTCCTTGCTTTCTGCTGCTATGCACGAGCCAACATTTTAAGTGCCCAAGCCTTTTCAGAACATCCTGCAGGATGGAGGAAATAGATGGAAAATGAGCCTTTTCAGTTATTTGTTTCATCCATTTCATGGTGCTTTATACACTGTAACACTCTGTAGCGCTGCATTTCTTCAACTTCTAAAGGCTGAGAGACATTTCACTCTTATACCCCCAAAAGGGTTTATTATGGGAATGTGCAAGAATAGTCAACACTCAGAGGAATCTACAGCCTGTGACTCATGCAGAGGTGGTGGCATTCTGGCTCAGCTGATGCTTCTAAGCGTTTTCAAAGGCAGCACCCATGTCTTGCACATTATTATAGACATACCTGGATGCCATTTACAGCCCAGTCCTGCATGCTGCATGCCCTGTTGCAAAGCCATTTGTGATGCAGGGACAGAGTCGGTCAATGGCTTTGTGATGGAGCAAACAGCAGGCCATCGGTGGACCATTCCAAGCTGCCACAGTAGTGGCAGCCCCACTGGAGGAATGGTGGCACAGCTGATGGCCTGCACCAGAACAAGTAGGCTGGTGTGTGTGTGTGGGGGGGGTGGTTCTTGAGCATGGGAGGGCAGGAGGCTGGAAGTGAAATGGAGGGTGCAGATCTTTGCAGCAAACACAGATGCCATGTACTGTCTCCTTATTCTCATTAGATTTATGCCAGCTCTACAGCCAGCATAAGTCCAAAGAGATCCAGAGTTCATCAGGGGGCCTATGTGGCAGTGAGAGAACAAATGTTCTTTTAGCTGGGAGAGACTCCTGATCCCCTCTAGCATAGTATGCAGTGGGCATCCATAGAGTAGCTGCAGTGGTGCAGGTGGTGCGGGATAGTATTGGATTGTTAGTCTTCAGATGCATCAATTGAACATGAATAAGCAAACTACCTGTACCAATATGTTGCAGGTTACTGCCACTGATATTTCTGAAGACATATTTTCATTGAAGCATAATTTATGCAGCAGGATAGGCAATTGTGGAATTGTTGTTGATCCCCAGAGCTCAATCCTACCTGGAGTTAGGCCAGCACAGTTAGGCCAGCAAAGTATGGCCAGCACAAGGGATACAGTAAAGTATGTTTAGACCACTCTGAGAGTCAGAGGGTACAGGACACAGACGTGCACGATCCTCCCTGACTATGAGAGTCGTCCAAACGTGCTTTACGGTGGCCCTTGTGTCTGCCAAATTTTGCTGGCCTAACTGTGCCAGCCTAACTCCAGGTTAGGATTGCGCCCTCAGAATGCTTTTTTGGCTAAAGAAAATGTCTTTTTTAAAGGGACTTGGTTAGCCATTTAGCCTTTGGCTGTTGTCACAGTTTCCTTCTCTTTTTCCAATGTTAACACGGTCACCAACTCCAGCTATTTTTCTAGTAGCTTTCAAAAGTTGCCACTTTTCTCTGAGGGTGAATTCAGAGAACCATTTTGAGCTCTCTTTTCTGTTATGATGGAGTCAACCTGAAGTGAACATTATGAATGGTTTATATGATTTCACTCTCTGTGGCTCTCCAGATTGCCATTTTCCATGTACCTGTTTTGAGCTTCCGATAATGTACAATCTGGACACATGTTGAAACATTCGTGCCGCCAGCTCATTCAGACTGACCATTCTAAGTAACAAATGACCTGAAAATATTGAGAATGGACTATGTTTGAGAAAGACAGTTGGTGCTCTAGGAGCCCTGGATAAAATTGTTGAGTAACATTCATATATACCTGTTGATGTGAAGCAAGTGATCATGCTTCTGTCTGCTGTAGTCATAAAGTAATGCAAAATGGGAAGGCACCAGATGTACTGCCATGTGCTTTGATTTGGAACGTATCTCCTTTCTTGGGGGAGGGCGGAGAGTCACAATGTCTGGCCTACATGCATTACCACCAGAGGTGTTCCTACTTGATTGCTGTGGGCACAGGCCTTCTGGAGATGCGGTTCGACAGACTGGTGTCCAACAATGGCCTCATCACGGAACATTCTGGAGAGCTGTAGCATCTGTAGCATGGTCAGGGTGAAGATCGGAGTGAGTGGGGAGAGGTAAAAGGGGTGGTGAGAGATCAGATTGGGGGCAGAAGGAGAGAAGAAGAGGTGGTAAGGACTAAAGGAAGAGAGCAAGAGAGATATGGGAGAATACAACTTAGGAAGATGCCTGGGCAAGCAGTGGAGGCAGAAACAAAGACTAGGGGAAGGAGACAGCTACATGTGGCGAGGAAGACTGACTACCTGGGAAGTGGGAGAAGCCTGGGGAAAGACAAGACAATGCAGGGGGAAGACATCAAGTCTAGGCTCTTGGCTAATGACTGAGAGGAGAAAGGAGAGAGTTAGCCAGAGGAAGTTCAGTAAGGAGGTGAATAGAAACAAAAAGAGGAAGGAACCTGAGCTGAGACAGTGATAAGGAACTTCAGGCAGTGACCAGGACAAGATGGAGGAGTGCACGGGGTCAACAGGTGGGCAAATGTCTGCACACGATCCCTGGCCATGATACTAGACCTCCATGCAGGGGTATGAGCAGTGGTGGGATTCAAATAAATTAACAACCAGTTCTATGTCCTTCAGGGCGGCCTTCAGGGCGGCCGCTGCCTTTCTCCCCTCTCCCAACCTAAAATTAACAACCGGTTCTGCAGAACTGGTAAGAACCGGCTGAATTTCACCACTGGGTATGAGCAATTGAAAATGGGCATCTAAATGAGGGATGGAGTGGGGAAGGCAAAGAGGATGTAGCACTATGGAAGATGCAAGCATGTCAGAGTTAATGATATGATTAAAATTGCACAGACATTTGACTCTTAGATGATGAAGACTGTCAGGCAAGCCAGGGCAGCTTGACTCCTTTTTAAGTTCCATCTGCAGGTCCATTCCTAATCTAGGCCATCTGATGCTGCATTGATACAATATGTGAATTCAAAATATGCAGTATCCTGCATATGGGGTTGTGCTTGTGGCAAGAATCAAGATGGCAACATATAGAAAGGAATATATGCCGGACACATTGGCTGTGCAACCAATAGCTGCACAAACACAAAATCCTTGAAATGGCTTCCTGTATACCCAAGTCTGTTCCTTATGAAAGATACTAAAAGCAAATGTGTTTTAAAATGGTTACTCTGAGGCAATTTTATCCTTACCATTTCCCCTCAAAACACTTTGAGTATATAAAAAAAGGCGTTTAAAGGGAGTTTTCGTTTTTATCTGCCATAATAAACCAGATTTGGATAGGCAATAATAATTTTCCGGATAGTCCTCCTATTTTGTGTGCACCTGTTGAGTTAGCCTCTTATGTCTCCTCATATATTAATGGAACTGGGTTGCATCTGTTCCAGGGTGTAAGTGTGCTGGTCAGAGTCATCTATTATGTGCTGTTGTAAAACCTCCTCATGAGATCTGCACTCTGTCGTCAACCACTGGGATCTAAACGGCTGACTGGCATGTGTGGTGACATATTTTTCCAACATTTGTAGACAGCAAATAGTTGTTGCTGTTGTTTTCTGGAACTGGATCATTTCATATGAGTCTGTCCTGGATATCTAAGGATACATCTATGTGCAAGTTCCAAAACTCATAAGAAGAATCACAGTCCAATCCTAAGCTGCCCAGCTTACGAGTAGCAGTGCCAAAACGGTTACCGCCACATCTTAAAGGTGCCACAGCAGCCATAGGAGGCTCCTCAGGGGAAGGTGGCATTCGTACCCTTCCCCTGGGTAAGGATGCTGGCCCCACAATGGGCCTCCTCAAGTCAGCACTGGCTATTTTACCAGCACAGACTTGAGTACCTCCATGTCAGGCCCAACCCAGATAGGCTGTGTTGGTGGAGGTCACTACCAGTTCCATCCCCTGCCCAGTTCCATCTTCCCCATGCCCCCCATGCTCCAAATGAACACATCTTAGCACCGGACAGCATGGTGAACCTTAGCACTGGACAGCATGGTGCCAGGTCCTCCTGGCGCCAGGGCTGAGTGCAAGCCCAGTGCTTGTAGTAAGCCCTTGCCGCCGGCACTAGAAGTGCCTTACGGCACTCTTGCAATGTTGGTGCCAGAGGGTAAGGGCTTACTGCTGGCTCTGGGCTGGATAGGATTTGGCCTTAACACTCCACATGAGAGAGGGCAGGTGGTTCTGCACATGTCTTTTTTTTTGATGTATTCAGTGAAATGTGGTGGTCCGTTCATATACTACTAGCCAAAGCAAAAATCCTCCACACAGCAGAGGTAACTGGTGCACCCATATTCCCTCAACCAACAAAAGTAATTTCTGATGTTGCTTCATCATACTGTCTCTGCCCACTCAGTATGACCTTCAGCCCAATTTTTAGGGAAGATGAGGAAAATTGGACATCTGTACCCATGTATGCATGTTTCGGTCACATCATGTATTACCCTCATACATTCGAGTGGGGCAGGTGCAAAACTGCTGATTTGGCAGATGGGAGAACTGATGTACATTCCAAATTTGAAATATTCATCTATGGTTTCCAGGTAGCAATCCTTGCCTACCAATTCTAAGAAACAACAGAATCTCCCAGCAGCTACACAAAAAGGTTCTTTTCATGTGCTCTTTAGTTACATCAGAGGTGTAGGAGCTGGTTATCCATGCTTTGTGCCAGAGCCGTAATGAATTAAAAGTGCGCCTGGCGCAAGAAAGTATTTTGCGCCCCCCCATTTCTAAACTCACCATTGGCGCGTGGCTGTAGGCTCTCTAGGGAGTTGCGATGACATCACGTCACTGCCCACTTCCTGATTTGGAGCTGCTGCTGCCGCTGCCGCCTCCTAGACAGGCGGTAGACAACAGAGCTCCCTTCCTCCTACCCTTCACCTCTCACCTCCCTTCACCTCTCGCCTCAGCAGTAGACAACAGAAGAGGCTGCCCGAGGCAACAGATAAGCAAATGGTGGCGCTTGAGGATAAAAGGGATGCAATTACCAAGTTATTTGCATTTTGATGTTGCAAAAATTGCCTTCCTCCTTTGAACTCCACCTGGAACGGCTGCTCCTCAGGCTCCACCCCCGGTACGTGATACATCTCTGCTTTCTGCTGGTTCTTCCTATGTGTGTGTAACATTGAAAGGCTATCCACCATGTGCGTCCTTACAAAACTATCACCCTCTAACGGAGATCCATCTCAATTTGCACAGTGGAGGACCTGCAAAAACAACCACCAAAATTTCATATGGAACTCATGGATAAAGAACTCCTGAGTTACGGAGGTCGTCTAAGGGCATTTCAGAATTTGTTGGTAGGAACAACTGATTAATAATGGCTTTCCATTTTTGGTCCTGGTGAACCCTAGAGTACAGTCTGTCCCGTTCCTTATTTGTCCTGCTATTTGTTGCTTATGAATAGTGGCCCCGTTCTGTGCAGTAGCAGCTGAAAGGCAAGTTGTGCGTTTTGTACAAATGTTGTTTTGAGCTGATTTCATCTCATTGGATAATATTGTCAGAATACCTACTTCCTATTGATCTGATAATAAGATAATAAAAGGATTTAATACATTCATAACTGCTATTAGGGTTCTTCCGTCTCTGGTGGATCTTCACCAATTCAAGGCTTATGAGTGTGCATGCATGAAAGTTTGCATTGCTGAACTAAAGTAATTATCTCTGGATTAAAGGAATATTACTGAAACTGAGCAGTTTCAAAATAAACTTAGTTCCAGTTTGGCAGTTTAACCTGTTCATCACTTACTTACTGACGACGCTAAGGAAAATGACAATGACATGATGTGATACGTTCAGTTATGCCTGCATGCGTTCAGTTATATAGTCAGTTATATAGACATACCCCAGTATAATTCAGCTTGTAGTGCTAGATCTCCAGTGCACGTCAGTTTGGTACACTGTCCTGGTGTGGACTAATTCTGTATTTCAAATAAAAGGTGAATAACAGTTTGATCCCTACAGCATCCAGTTTCACAAATCCCCAGACAGATGTAGTGAGCCCCACAGTTCCTTGGATTGCAGGTTTGGAATGTCCTTTTATCGTCATTCACAAGTCTTGGAAAAGACCTGTGAATGACCTCATTCACCAGTCCAACAATGAACCCTAGCTTGATCCCTGCACCAGTTTTCAAGGGGGATCAAGCAAGATCTTTCAAATACTGTGTTTCTTTAGATTGCTTTACTTGGCTTGCTGAACCAGTTCACCTTTTCCAAGACTTGTGGTATTGCCTAGGTACCATCCAAGAACCACATGAGAAGTTGGCTTGTTGGAATGTATTGGGCCACCCTGTTGATTATATCAGTTCAAACAAATTCTGCAGCAATTCCTGGCTGAAAAATCAATCAACAATCAATCAACAGTATTTATATACCGCTTTTCAACAAAAACTTTATAAAATAATTATAAACTTAAATGGCTCCCTGTCCCCAAAGGGCTCACAGTTTAAAAAAAAATGCAGAACACCACTAAAGACACTGTGCTGGGGTGAAGAGGGACAATTACTCTCCCCCTGCTAAATATAAGAGGAACACCACGTCAAGTGCATCTTGCCTAGTTAGCAGGGGTTTGCTCCTCCCCTCTTAGCATGGACACTTGCCCTAGGAGAGGCATGCAATTGTCACCACCCTGGCTCCAACTAGAGGTCACCTCTTGCCGCCCCCTGGTTTTCCCCAGCCAACCCCCGGAAAGGGAGTCTAGGCAGCTGAATTGCCCAGCCCAGCCCAAGTCTGACAGCCTTTGAGATGGTCATTGGAATTGAAGCCCCAGGGGTCATCAGCCTGCAACCCCAGACAAACGTTTGAGGTAGATTCTGGCTCCTGCTGTGCCTCTTGCTCTCCTTACACTTCTTACAATTCTTACAATTCTTGGTAAGAATTGCTCTCCTTACCAATACACCGGATTGGTAATCCCACTCTCCATGCATGGAAAGAGAATTTTTTGATATTATAGTCTTCAAAAGGATGCCTTATTGAGGACAGGTTTGATGCCACCAAGGGCAGTTGAGATGTGCATTAGGTAATCATGCTACAATGTAACTCCTCCTCCTTAGTGTGAAATAATTTAAATGAGGGATCTAGCACACTTTGTATACCTAACAGTATTCTCCAGAGAGATAACTGAGGGCAAATCTATACACATTTCCTTTTCTGCCTCCAAAGGTTTTAGTACTCCTCCTTCCCTTACTATGAATAGATTTTTTTTCTCTACAGGTTGGCTCCCTTCCCGAATGCATTGCCGTTGATTCCAGGGAAGCAGAATTACTTTTAAACCTGAATGTTCAAAACTCATGGGAATGCGGGATTAGCAAGGCATATGAATGCCTTGAGCATTAAGTTTCTATGAATCTGTAACCCTGTGGCACTGAATCTTTGCTTTATTGCAGTGCAGTCAATGAAAGGGAGGCAACAGAGTAGCCCTCTAGCACTTTATCTTTTAAAGCCTGGTTTTAACAACCTGCTTCATAGCAGATTTGCACTAAAATCAACACAAAGTGCATTTAGAAGCATTTATGTTTAGTGGGTGGGTAGGGGACAGTACAAATGAATGCAATATGTTCTACTCTATGTATTTTTAATGCACATCATGCATATCCTTATAGAAAAATAGATCATCCTACAGAAGGAACTTGAAGTTAGTATCAATAGTGAAGTATCCAAGCATGGTGTATTCCAATCTACTAAGGAGAACATGGGGCAATGGTTTTCCGAAGCCAGCAGTGGATTTGAAGGAGCACTTCTGTCTACCTGTGTAGCCCTACATGCCCTTGGTAACACAGTATTATCAAGAGATGGGGCGCATGGATATATTCCAGTGAAATATTATGAAATGTGCACATATGAATGTTGATAATCCCAGATGAATTTGGTCCGCCCCAGAACTAAGAAACACACCAAAAACTAGAAGCAGGAGAAAACAGGTTTCCAAAAGTTGGAAGCACAGAAAGTGGTGCTATGTGTTTTTATTCAAAATTTTTGTTATAATTATAAATTATAACCCCTTTAGAAGTGTACTTGATAGGTGATATAGGTGGTATAGTGTCAGCAGATGTAGCCAGAATCATTATCCATTACAACCCCTCCCCCCCCCCCGTTTCGGGTATTTAAAAAAACACAACAATGAGAACTGCAGAAAGCAGTGTTTTGTGTTTTTATTTCATTATCACCATTTTCTCCTACCTTTACCAATGACTACTGACAGTTGCCTAAGGGCGTGATCCTAACCTGGAGACAGGCCGGCACAGTTAGACCAGCAAAGTCTGGCCAGCACAAGGGCCACCTTAAAGCACATTTGGACCACTCTCGGATTCAGGGAGGATGGTGAACGTCTGTGTGCTGGCCTCTCTGCCTCTGAGAGTGGTCCAAACATACTTTACAGTGTTCCTTGTGCCAGCCAAACTTTGCTGGCCTAATTGTGCCGGACTAACTCCAGGTTAGGATTGTGCCCTAAATGTGATTGTCAGCATTTCCAGTATTCGTTGTACAAGTAGAGACACAGAGCAGTGCATACTGACATCTCTAAAATTTTTATGGGTTTATCTACACTCATCACATTTTGGGCATTCCCTTTAAAAACCATTTTCTATCAACGATGCATTAAAGCAACATTGGTAGAAATGCAATCTCTAGCGCATCATTGGTAGAAAATGCATACACACAACATGTATGTACAAAGTTTTGGCATAAAGCTCTAATACTATAAAAAATCCAAGCACCACATTTAGATAAACTGAGGAAGAAGAGATGTCATTTCTGATGGTTTTGTTTTGTTTTTGCTTTGTAATGTATAGTATCTCATTCATGATGATGCCAAAAACACAAATATGAAAAGTGCTCCAGTTACAGATTTTTTTGTTCTATAGTTGAGAAATAGATAAATAGCAACTTTCTGTCATAGAATATTCAAAAGATGATAGGTTCCTTGTAGCCAGGGGCAACCTTGGCCTCCAATTTGCATACCAGTGATTATAACCTTGCTACCTAACCAGTGGTGTCATTCAAATGATTTAGGAACAGGAACTCACTTTTGAGTTCAAATTCAAATGTTGAAAAAAAAACAAAAAACCCCGGAAGCAGCCACGGAGCCCTTTAGGTTCCGGAACGCCCGTTCTGGCCTGTTCCCCCTGAATGACATCACTGTACCTAACCTATTCCCCCCCCCCAGAAAAGAATGAATGGCAACTGTCTTCTTTTAGCACTTGCTAGCAAGGAGTTTGTTACTATATTCAAATGCTCTGTCTTTAAGTAGCCGATATTTAAGGAAGACTGTGCCCGTTTTACTTTGAGAATATTTCAACAGTTTTACCTTTTAGACTAATGAGATGAAACACACCAGAAGCAATTTATGTAAGACTATCAACTGCTAAAAGTCAGGGTGGTTGGAGCACACATTGTCATACTTCGGATATCTTTCAGACGGCTTAAGATTTGCCAGCGCTTGTCTGAGTGGGCAAGCAGATCTGCAGATCTGATCTGCATGTCAGCAGGTCTGAACCGCGAAGGGGATAGGATACAGCAGAGCTCTTCAAATGGGGGTCATGACAATAGCTGCTTGAGGAAGCTGTTGGCACTCATAGTGAGTGTGAGTTACATGGCAAGTAAGTGAATGATTATGGACTGTTGGGGCTTGTTCATCATGATGAAGTTAGGTGTGATGATATCCCTTTGGTGATGATAACTTCTACTCTGCCTCCAAAATACCAAAAAGGTACATGATAAAAATGATACTTCACTAAACCAAGGGCTGACTGGCGTTTGCATGTACGTCACTTGATTTCAGTAGCTAGTGTACACTTGGGCATATTTCTCACATACACTTGCATCACCTGATGATTGCGGCATCCAGCAATGATTTACATGTGTAAATGAAGCTATAACAGATCGAACAGCTTAGGTAGAACTTTAATATCTCCCCAGACAAAGTAGCCCTGTTCAGAAGTACTGTACTGTAGTGATGGATTGTTATTTCCCTACCACTATGCTTGTAGCTAACCCTTGTGAGTATTTGTCCCTGCGGAGAGAACATTATGCAATCTAGAACCCAGGGTTCAAGGTTGTGTGAATATTCTCTTCACAGGGAGAATGTTTGCTTTTTTGGATAATTGCTTTCCCTCTTGGGAAGGGTGGTGGAGGAACTATGAGTATGGCAGAGGGCTGCATTTATGGTACACTTCCTACTGGTGCACAGAGGTGCTGTAACTGTGGAAAGTCTCCCTGGTTGCAGTACTTCTGAATTGAAATAATTCTCAGTAAACTCAGTTTACAAATACAACTCTCAAGAGTAAAATCCTAACCTGGAGTTGGGCTGGTACAGTTTGGCCAGCATAAGGGTCACCATAAAATATGTTTGGACCACTCTCACAGTCAGAGACCAGCACATAGACGTGTGCCATCCTCCGTTACTCTGAGTGTGGTCCAAACATACTTTATGGTGGCCCTTGGGCCAAATTTTGCTGGCCTAATTGTTCTGGCTTAACTCCAGGTTAGAATTGCGCCCTCAGTCATCAGGTGCAGATCAACTAGGCCAACTGGAAATGGTGTTGAAGATCTGTGATGGACTATTATATTCCCAGTTGTGAGTCCTGACTTGATATTGCAGTCATAAAGATGATGGACATGTATGTGTGTACATAAGCTCCCAGTAATCCATCCAGCCCAATTTACTCCACTGAGCTGTAGTCTAATTTGAACAAGGTTCCAATGTGTACCAGAATGGGATAATGTGAATGTCTACAAGAATACCAATTTAAGGCCAGAATGTGAGATTTAGTGAGAAGCCAGCCCTGTATGCTTTTATCAAGACATTAAGGCTTTCAAAGTGTAATGCCTACACTTTCAGATCCTTGTTTTCTTATTTATTTGCTTCATGGTGGTTTATAAAATATGCATCACTTTACCTGTGAAGAGTGAACACGGCGCGTGCATATTTAGGTAGCGAGTTTTTGAAATGCATACCCTTAGGAAAAAAGCAGCACAGGAAAAGCTGTTACACTCTGGCAATTAAATACATATTTATCAAATACATGTATTATACATTTTATAAACAATGGAGCCATGCAAAATAATTGTTATGCAAATTCTTTCATTACTGGCACCGAACAGTCATATAACTTATAAGCTGGTATTTATTTGAAGATCATTTCATACAAAGCTCATGCTCGGTTGTGCTTCCACCTAAGCACTTAACCTTTAGGACTGACAACAGTTCTTGCTGGATACGTTTTGTCTCAAAATTGGATGCAGGGGTAAAAGGGAGTTGAAATCCTTGTCCATTTTTAGGAAGCAAAATGTACATTTACTTTGAACAATGTTCTCAGTGGCTAGGGACGGTCAACTGTTACACCGTCAATATTTTCTTTTTCTTTTATTTCTTTTAATTCAAGGCATGTAGGAGCCATGCAGCCAAGCATATGTACTTGGTGCTAAGTGCCTGCCCGGAGAGCAATGGGCCAGGCCAGTAATGTGCCTATTCACAAGACGGATAGCAAGAGGTCTCAGATCAAAGGCCAGGAAGGCCATATTTTTCATCAAACTATATGAGATCATGCTCTCCTTCCCACATGGATCAATGAGATCTAAAACTCCAAATTTAAACAGATACTTGTTTACCCCTTAAATTCAAATGGAGTTGTCATGCCTTCAGAATGGAGATGAAACCATCCAGCTCCAAATCCTGCCCCCAAATAAACAGGGTATATTTGGTACCTTTTGACCCTAGCCATCTCCCTGAACTCCTGAGAAAAAAACAACTTTTGTAAACAAAGGAAAGGTTTCACCCTTCCAAATGTCCTCATGGATTCATAATTGAGTTCCAATCTAGGAATGATACAGTGGCCTTCTAACAAGTTTACTGCACCCTCAACTGGGCACAGAAAAAAAAAATGCAAAACCCAGCAGGGATTCTCTCCTGGCAATAGATTGTCCCCTGATTGAGTCATCCAGCCAAAGATCCCCATAGCCTTTTGTGGGGCAAAAACTCTGGGCAGGAGAGCTGTGTGTTCTTTGCTTCCTCATCCACTCCTTGCTATTTTGCCTTGCTGCCAGTCAATAAACCACTGATGCTGTAGCAAGCCACTCCCATTCCAGCCTCCATCCACGAACCATCATGCAGTCAGCATCCAGGATCAATAACAGCCTGCAATCCCATTTCCTTTCCAGACTTTTCTCCTTCTGTCTCCCTAAGTTCTACCAAAGCCATTGGGCCTGCACGGGCTGGAAAGTGAACCTTTTTGGATTGTGCTTTTCACTCTCCAAGAACACTATCCCTTTTCTTCTGAAGACAGGTTGCTCAGCTTCCCTGCTCTAGTCTCTCCCAGGCTACTGCCTTAGTGCAACCCAGGTTTGAACCCCCTTTTTGGTTCTGAAACTTTCTGCCACTTTGCCCTCATCACAATTCTCCTTCCACCACCAGTATTGCATTTGGCCAGTGTACTAGGTCCCTGCAAAAAATTGTTTTTCCTTCATGTTCATATGATACAGATGCACTGATGGTAACAATACTATTTCCTTTTCTCAGAATACAATCCTAACCTGGAGTTAGGCCAGCACAGTTGGGCCAGCAAGTTCGGCCGGCACCAGGGCCACTGCAAAGCACATTTGAACCACTCTCGGACTCAGGGAGGATGGCGCACATCGGTGTGCTGACCTCTCTGACTCCAAGAGTGGTCCAAACATACTTGTGTCCCTTATGCCAGCCAAACTGTGCTGGCCTAACTGTGCTGGCCTAACTCCAGGTTAGGATTGTGCCCTCAGTTGTTCCCATCTGATTTATGTCTCAATTTTCACATAGCATTTTTCATCTTTCTACAGGGTTTCTGGAGGATAAAAGCTGGGGGCTTCTGGGGGATATGCCAAGCATCTGGTGAATGTCTCACCCACTCTAGAAATGTTCCATCAGTGTTTCCAATAAAAGGCTGAAACTGTCCTTTTATTACATGATCGATGCCAATAATAAAATAAGAAAATGTGATATTTTAACTTGGGAGTATGAAGAGCACTTCATACTACAGGTTAGCACTGCCGCTACCAATTTTCTTCTGCAAACTGGGCCAGGGTGCTTCAAAAAGTTTTTTAAAAATATTTCAAAAGCTTTTTGTGACCCACCAAGAATCAGCTCATAACCCACTGGTGGGTCCCAGCCCACAGTTTGGGAAACACTGCAGTAAGACATGATCAAAGAGAGGACTGACAAAGGCTTAAAAATTAGGAGTAGTGTGTAGCACATTAATCAGAAGGAACAATGCATCATTTTCTGGGTAATGAAGCAAATGGTTACCAACGGAGATAAGCATTTCCTCTGTTATTTGGGAGAATAACTTTCTTATATACTCCAAATGGCTACTGTATGTTGTTCTAAAACTGCTGCTCTAGCAGCTTAAAATTTGATTTTTAGGTGCAGTGGATACAGTATAGTTTGATTTTAGATTTTTGGTTGTTTGTGATTTAATAATTAGAGAACTAATTTAATTTAAGGAGGCTGAAGAATTAGATAATGAAAAATGCTATTATCTATGCAGTCAATATAATGTATTCATCCTGCAGTAGAGAAATTAGCGTTTTTGATTTGATTAACATAAAGAGTGATCTGCAAGGTTTGTAGTATCTTGGAATGCTGCACTCGTGAATAAACGTGTTCATGGTTACCTAAACGATCAACTCTGTACATACGATTTAAAAGCTGTACACGTTTTTACACTGTACCAGAGTGGAGAAGCAAGTAAACATTTTTAACTTACCTTATTTTGCTCTTGCCTCTGTAGGTCTGCTAGGATCGCACCAGCTCTTTAGCTGGCACAAGTCTGAGTTGCGGTAACGGGGCATATCAGGGCCAAAGCAGAGTGGAGGTTATTGGTGCAGCCATCACTGCTAATTTCCGCCCTCTGCCCAACCCTATCATGCCTCCCTGAGGGCCCAATCCCTGCCCCATTCCACCCATCTGCTAATTTGCTGTCGGTAGCGAGGTTAGCTAAGCCTTGTGGTTAACCTCTAATGCCGTCACCATTGTGGTAGCACTTCTAAAATGGCCGCCAGCAGTGCACTGTGCTCCTCTGGAGGCCATTTTGTGGCAGTGGAGGAGGGGTTGGGATTGGTGGTGGCAGCACACAGTGTATCCTAATGCCTGCTTCCAGGCCAGGCACCCCTACATAGGTTTCTCAGATGTGTACCAGTAGAGCTGAGTAGCCCCATAGGGCAGGCTGGGGCTCTATGCAGGGTAATTGGAAAATCCCCTTGCCCTGAGGTGACCTCCTGCCCATTCCAACCCTGCTTTGTATACAGCTCAGGCCATGCAACGTGGCTGTACCAGTGCAGGGTTAGGATTGCGCTCAGCGGTGTCATGCTACCGGTA
>JAJKFI010000130.1:2638852-2671880 GCA_029204185.1 Lerista edwardsae | reverse complement strand
AAGATTGATGCATTTCAGTACCAATGTCCTTTCCTATAATTTGACATATAGAGCTGTGTGTCTGTGCAGCAGTTTCACTCTTAGCAGCTAGATTTTCCGTGAAGGTCTCCAAAAGTGTCCCAATTTAAAAATGAATTTCAAAAACATGCCCCCCCACCTATGACAAATGCCTAAATGGCTACCCCAGCATACAACAGGGGGATGTCAAGGGATGTGAGGTGCAGGCTGGAAGCCCCAGGGCAGAGCCTCAGACAGGCCTAGTAGAAGTTCGGCCTGCAGCAGGCCTGAGTGCTGAGTCACACCTCAGGTGGAACTTAATTTCCTGCTGATGGATGCCAGACACAGGTGCTGCTAATTATTGGGATATATGTACCTTTTACTAAGATATGGTATATATCCTGTGTACTTGAAGAAAGGGGAAAGCAGAGTCGGTTATAGCATTGCAGAATTCCACTATAAATCAAGCACGTTTCTCTCTCACTTCTTGCTGACAGACTGAAAGAATTACTCTGCAGGCATTTAGTAACTTTGTAAAAGGTTATAAAAGGTTTAGTAACTTTGTAAAAGGTAATAAAAGGTTCTTTACTTTCGTAACAAAGTCTGTTTAGCTTCTATCATACTTCAACTGGTTACAATTTACAATTACTGTTTCACTGCATTTCATATATCTATCTATATGCACTTTCCTGACAGGATTTTTTTATAGAGAGCTAGTAATGATTGCTCCCTTATCCTACATGTCAGCAGCAACAACATCCTCAAGTCAACTGTCAACCTCTTTCAGTTAAACTGTCAGAATCAACCACACCCACCTGGGCATTCTAAACAAGTTGTTTCTGACCAATCAAGATAGAGTGTTGCAACACTGCCCCCTCTGGACAGCAGACGGAGTTGCCTATATATATCTATGTATCCAACACTAATGAGGCAAGCCTGCCTGGCAACAGGAGCCCATTGGACAGCCAAAGTATATAGGTCGAGGCACTAGCTGCTGGTGGGTGTGGGTTTGTGTTGGATTGCAGCGGGATGCTCTGCCCATTGGCAAGGAAGGTCGTGGAAGAAAGCTGTGATTCTTGTTGCTGTATGATTGTTCACTGTCTCTCTTCTGAGGAATATACTGGTGAGCAAACCTATACTGTGTTGCCTCCATTTGTCCTTGGGATTTGGGATCGGAGCCAGCCCTGAACAGCCCAGCTGCTGCTTGCCTCTCGGCTTCAGGGAAGAGCAAGAGGGGCACAGTGACAGAAGTCTCCTCTAGGCATGGGGACATTTGTTCCTCTACCCAAGGGTAGGCCTTCGTAGCATGGAGGGGTCTACTTGGACCTACACTAGTGGTAGCAGGGTAGGTCATTGTGGGCCCTGGGTGATACAAGAGGAACGCAATTCAGCTCCCGATGATTTTTCTCAAAGCTACAAAAGCATTTGATATGAGCTTACCAAATGTAGACTGATTCCCCATTTTGTTCTTGGTTAAACAAAATCTTTGGTATAAGTTCAAATGAAGTTTGGTATAAGTTTAAAGGAGCTGGCAGGCTTCTTCCATATTTGCTCAGTTGAAATTAAAATTCAACTTGTGTCCTGATCCATCCCCCCAAAAATTTTCTTTTTTAATCATGAACAAATCACAGTGATTTCATGTAGAGTGTATTTAGCTTGGTACCATCCCTTGAACTAGCAGAAGCTGAATCAACGTTTCAGAAAGAGCAGTTGAGCAGACACCTTCCTGTAAAGTGATACTGTGAAGCAGATACTTTTCGAGCTCAATAGATAAGCGGGGGGTGGGAAACTGAGCAGAAATAAAGGGTAAACGATTGTAATTTTAGGAGAATATCCAAAGTCTGTTTACTGTTTCATTGTGAATTATATCTCGATGTATCTCACACCTGTTTGAAACTTACTTGGGATTCATATATCCAAATTTTCCTAAAGGAGCTTCACTCAGTTACCTGAAAAGTTGATATTGTCATATAAGGTCTGGAGAGAGTCACGCATTGATTTGTATCCATGAGATTGTGTGTAGCTGAAAAATGAAACTCACTTGGCCTATTAGCTGTGACAGACTGGCTTAATAAAATATTGTATATCTGATGGGTGGCCCGTTCCTACCGACCCCTCCTATGCCAATGCAGCCATGTCACTAGGGGGCCCACTGCATCAGAGGGTTTCTGAGCCTAGATGCCACCTCAAGGCTAATGGAGTTTTTAAATCCTTATTGGTAATGGGGGAAAGCAGAGTCTTTAGTACAGCAGATTCCCCTCACAGATTACCTCAGGATGTTTCTCACTCTCAGGCTGATTGCTAGTAAAATAAAGACGCAGGCAAAAGTAAAGCTTTGGTTTTAATCTGCAACAGTTTACTCACAAATGTTTCAATCTTGTAACATATTAACAGCTTCTGACAACAGGTCAGAGGTATGCCTGAAACTTTGTTAGATCATGCCCTAAGTAGCTGGATAATCTTGCATGCCAGTGTGTGGTTTAAAAATGGCCGCTCTCCCTCAGAGCTTCATAGTTGTTTGCCTCAGAGCTCTGGTTGGCACATCCTCACTGCTTCAAGGACAAGCTGGAAAAAAGGCTACAGTGTATCCAGGAGGAAAAGGAAATAAGCTTTGGGTTAAGGCCATGCCTACTGCATAGAAGTCACAGAAAGGAACAGACAGAGAGGAAAAAACACATAGGTTAATACATTTCCTTATTATTGCTATAGACTGCCCCCTCTGGACAGCAGACAGAGTTGCACATATCCCAACAAAGGCAACGTCTAGGAGAACAGCCTGGTGCACACTCACTTCTATCAGACATTTTCATCTTAGCCTGATGTCTTTTCCAGTGGCAGTTTGCTAAAATCGAATTCTCAAGAAGATTGGTCATATCATCCAACCCCCCTGTTCCTTCCCTACTTCCAGACCACAGGCTACTATTTTAGGGTTCCTTAGTTTGCTGCAAATCATTCCAAGACCATTGGTCCTTTACTGTCAAGCTCCACAAAAGAGAACACTTTCAGGGGTTCAGCTGTCAAAAACACGTTTCCTTCAACAATCCTCCTAAGATTACCACAGTGAGGGCCAGATCTTGCAGCCCTTAATGCTGGCGATATTTCAGAGCACAATCCGAACCTGGGGTTCGGCTGGCACCGTTAGGCCTGCAAAGTTTGTCCGGCAGAAGGGCCACCGTAAAGTGTGTTTGGACCACTCTCAGAGTCAGGGAGGATGGTGCTGGCCTGTGTGCTGGCCTCCCTGACTCCGAGAGTGGTCCAAACATAGTTTACAGTCCTTTGTGCCAGCCAAACTTTGCTGGCCTAAGTGTGCCGGCCTAACTCCGGGTTAGGATTGCGCCCTCAGTATCGCCAGCAAAAAGTGTCGCAAATGCACCATAAAGAAGAAAGCATAGAACGTTCTCTTCTCCTGAGGAGACCCCAGAGGCTGCTGCAGCTCCTGCAGGAAGCAACGGTCGCCATTTTGGCAACGCTGCTCCTACAGGAGCCCATGAGCTCAGGGTCAGGCTCAGACTGACATGAAAGCTGGAGGGTTGTTTTTTCAATATGGTGTTTACATCTCCAAGATTTATTTCAGCAGTCACTGGGAGATTGATGCTGATTTCTCGAGACTCCAGGCAATTCCTGGAGGGGTAGCACCTTTCCAGCACAGGGAATACCTTCCTGTTAAATTACTAACATCTGTTTAATTGTCTAAAGGACTGTAATTAAATCAGCGGCTTCTAAAAAGTTTCTACCCAGCTTCTGTAGGCACTAGATGAACTAATCACAAAGACCATGAGGGATATAATAAATAGATGAATATTATAGTAAACTAAGCCAGTTCTCCATGCCATCCAGATTACTGCAACCTGCAATATCAGAGCTAGTCGTGGAACAAGGTACGGACAAAGAGCCATCAGACTGTTCCGCGATTCTTTAGAACAGCTGAGTGCTGAGGGACTCAATCGGCATCGGGAGCGTTGCCGCTCGTCTCGGCAACCCCGGAAACTACGGATTCGACATCGATATCGGCTGTTTTGGATCATTTTTACGTGGCACCCCCTGCGCCACCCCCATCCCTGGGGGCACTAGGGGGGATCAGCCCCCCACAGTGTTTGTCACCAGGCCACAAGTCATATGCATATCGAGTTTGGTGCACGTCACTCCAGGCATTGCGGAGCCTATGCGGAACATACACACAAACATACGTTCTCCTTTATATATACAGAAGACGGGGGAGGGGCTGCAATCCCTCTAGATGTAAGTACCATTGAACCTGTGTGCAAGCATCATTGATCTCAGTGGGGCTTACTTCTGAGTAGAGATGCATAGGCTTGAACTATGAGAAGCTTCCTCAATCACAGAGACCATAACTGCTGTGTATTTCGACAGAAGATTTAGTCGAGAGGGTTAATGCCTCCGTTTGCCTGAAGATAAGAGCTGAAGATCTGAAGGTCGCCAGTTCGGGATAGCCAGAAGTCTCTGTGGGCAGCAGACCTCGTTAATTGCGGCTGATTAACAGCTGAGCTTCGGCTGCCTTGTGTGAGGGGGAGTTGTGCCGAAGTTCAGCCGCTTCTCTGGTGGGAGCAGGGAAGCCATTTATCAGCCAGCAAGAAGACAAACGTGTGGCCAGAAAGAGGACTAAATCCAGAAAGATCCATTTGTATATGTGTAGTTCTTGAAAGATAGAACATTTCTGTATAAATTGTAAAAACCTTTGGGTTTCTGAATAAAGTTTGCCCATGTAAACCGCCTTGAGTTATAGTAATTAGAGAAATCTGGTGACCTAAGAAAGGCGGTATATAAATCCAAGTATTATTATTATTATTATTATTATTATTATTATTATTATTATTATTACAGGAAAACAGGGGAATACATGTGTGTATCAAGTGTCTTTTTGGTGAGGATGTTGCCATTAGTGGTATTGCTGCTGATACTCTTTTCTCACTGTGTATGCCAAGCTCACCTTCTTCAATGCCAAGTTCATTATCCACACCCTCCAGTCCACAAGTATCATCAGCCAGGAGATCTCATCATCGGAGGCGTTGCTTCTCAGACAGTCATACTTACTGATGAAATCCCCTTCAATGAAGGACCCCCACCATTTTCTGACTTGCTGCTGTAAGGAGTTCCCTTTTCTTTCTTGGAATTTCCATTGGTTCACCACTCGAGTCATCGGTCCACGGAGCTGTAGCTGTAGGGCAGAGAATGAATGAAGGGAAGCAGAGGTGCCCTTTTCTGCATGGTAAAGGAAAACCAGTCCACGGGTGAGAGCGCAATCCTAACCAACTTTCCAGCACTGACTTAACTGTGCCAATGGGGCACGTGCTGCATTCTGGAGTAGTAGTAGTGGAGTAGTAGTAGTCACAGAGGCCTCCTTGTGCTAAGAAAATGTTTCTTCCCTCACCTTGGAGCTGCATTGCCCTAATCCCGGTGCTGGAAAATTGGTTAGGATCGCATCCTTAGTCTGCAAATTACTTCAGTACCTCTCATAATGTTTTTTTTTCTGATTAATTTATCTTCCAACAATTTCTTTCCCACATTATGTTCCTACATTATTACTCCCTTCATCTTTTGCTTCGCTCTCCCTCTCTCTCACTCACGCTCTCGCTCTCAGTCTCAGGGCACAATCCTAACCAACCTTCCAGCACTGGGATAAGGGACATGCAGCTCCAAGGTAAGGGGACAAACATTCCTTTACCTTGAAGAAGCCTCCATGACTGCCCTCCAACTGCAGGATGCAGCACATGCCCCATTGGCACAGCTAGGTCAGTGCTGGAAAGTGGATTAGGGTTGTGCTCTTCGTCTTTATTCTCATTTGCTTACTCAGCAGGTTTGTTTTTCTTTTTCCTTTATGATAGTGATAAATAAATAGTGTTCGAATTTTTGTTTTCATTTTGTATTTATATATTTGTTTCCTTAAAAAAGGTTAAAAGAATTTAATTCCTATGATTCCTGAAGAACTTAGGGGGGGGGAAAGGTTTGGCCAGCACAAGGGACACTGTAAAGTATGTTTGGGCCACTCTCGGAGTCAGAGAGGCCAGCACACAGACGTGAGCCATCCTCCCTGGTCGAAATGCACTTTAGGGTGGCCCTTGTGCTACCCACACTTTGCTGGCCTACCTCCAGGTTAGGATTGCGCTCTAAATCATGCGGTTTATAAAGATGCAGAACACAGTGACAATAATGACACAATGGTTTGGAATACCTCTCTGAGAAAGACTGCAACTCTCATTCTAGTATGCACACCAAACATTACCAGCACATCCTGGCCTTGGCATTCGCAGTCATGGAGATCAATGAAAATCCTCAGGTCTTACCAAATATCACGTTGGGCTTCAACATCTATGACAGCTACTTCAAAGAAAGGTGGACCTATCATGACACAATGCTGCTTCTGTCTTCATTGGAGAGATTCATCCCCAACTACAAGTGTGACGTCCAGCATAACCTAATAGCAGTCATTGGGGGACTGGACTCCCTAATCTCCCATTGTGTGGCAACTGTCTTGGATATCTACAAGATTCCACAGGTAGGCTGTATCTGCCTATGTTTATGATATTGAAACACTTCATTTAAGGTTTCTTTGACTTTTTTTAGAGTAAATATTTTAAAGTTTATTCTTTAAGTTATGGGATAAGGAAAGGAGTTACATGAGATTATTGGGAACACAAAGAGATACACATAAGTTGTGTGGAGGGTTACAAACATGTCTAAAAAATGGTCTCTAGATACATGTATAAAAAGGAATTCTACAATTCTAAGCTTACTATATCTTAATTAAATCTAAATTAACTAAATTAATTAATTCATTCAGGTGCCCATCATTGCTGTATATTCTCTCATATTCTCAAAATTGTACGTTTGCTAAATTAATTCATCTTTCTTATCTATATAATTGATACAAATACACCAAGAACTAACATTTATAGGGAGAAATAAAAGCCATCTAGGCAGTAATATAGAAAAAAAATGTATATTGCTAAAAGTAAAACAGAAGTAACATACACATAAAAGAAATAGAGTCTATGGAGTTATGCTATATATTCATTTACTCTTAAAATATTACTAACAATTCTGCAGCTCATTCCAAACTGTGTTATATGGTACCAGGACTATCTTCCAGTATTTAATCATATTATTTTCCTTCTTTTAAAACCATAATTACCCTTAAAAATCATTATAATCTTATTTAACTATGCATTATATCTCTGCTTTCCCCATAAATCTTCTATCTTTCCCTCAAACTTCTGCATCATAAACTTAAAACAGATGTATACGCCCCTTCCTATGTTCCTCTCTTCCCCATCCTAAAATCGCCGTTTGGAAGCCAGCAATAAAAATTCCAAATCTATTCAATTTCTCCCCACTTACATTCTATAATAATCTCAAAACTTTCACATCAATTACATTTATAATAATCTTAAAACTGTCACAATTTACTTAAAACCAGAGCGAAGAATTATCCAGTTAAATCTTGCCCCCTTTCTCTCACAAAGACGGTTTGTGAAAGAAAAACCTGACAGCTTTCCTCTCTCACAGAAAAGCTGCAAACTGCTTCAGATGTCTCTCAGACTTTCGTTCGGTCTGCCTGTCTTCAGTCCTGTAAAACCTTCAATTGACGGGATAGAATTCAGCTCCTCTTCAGTTTAACACCTCTCAAGTTGCTGGGGATTGCTTTGATCTTACAGTCAAATTGCTTGGATAATCTGGTTGTAAAACTTTACAGCTCAAGTTGTAAATCTTTCTTGGAAAGTCCTGAATCAGCGTCTTGCTCAAAATAAAAAGTTATTCCCTTTCTTCTTCTTCTTGTTTCATCTCAGTTATGAAGTTTATTGTAAATAGCATTGTTAGACATATAACACGCACCACAATTTGCATAGCGTGTGTAGCATACATCTCAATTAATATAAATCTGGTAGTTCTAAAGCCTGTCATCGGCCATCTTCTTTATGAGGTGCAGATTATATCTTTAATTATTTTCAGTCACTTAGTAAATTACCATTTCAGTGTTCTTCTTTCTGCTTTATTCCTCCTGAATTGTCTTCTTTCTGCCGGGGGCTAGCAGAGAATGAAATTCCTTCCCAATTGTGACAATCAGCATTCTGTCCCGCTGTTACCTCTGAAGTTTAACGGCCATCGGCCCTGCGCTTACAAGACGAAGGTTTCTGTCGTCCTGTTGTTACACGGCAAGCTTTCCCTCCCCCCGGATCGGCCGAAATTCCAAGGTTTGGTCAAGCATATCTGCCAACCTTCGGACACCTTTCCTGACGTCCAGAGACATTCTCTTCTCGAAGAAGAGTCCGGGACAGAGCACAGCTTGAGCTGCATTCATCCACAAAGAATAAATGTGGCTTGCCTGGCGGCCATCTTCCCCCGCCCCCCGACTTTTGTTGTTTGGGCTGGAGAAAGAACATAAGAACATAAGAACATAAGAAGAGCCCTGCTGGATCAGGCCAAAGGCCCATCTAGTCCAGCTTCCTGTATCTCACAGCGGCCCACCAGGTGCCCCAGGAAGGCATGAGACTACAAGATGCTTGCATCCTGTTGCCACTCCCTTGCACCTGATACCAGTAGCCCATCACCTATATAAGGAGGTTGCACAATCCATCATTGCCTATAGCCCACGATGGACCATTCCTCCAGATATCTGTCCAATCCCCTCTTGAAGGCATCAAGACCAGATGCCATCACCACCTCCTGTGGCAAGGAGTTCCACAGATTAACTACCCGCTGGGTAAAAAAGTACTTCCTTTTATCTGTTTTAACTCTCCCAACCCTCAGTTTTAGCGGATGCCCCCTGGTTCTGGTGTTTTGAGAGAGGGAAAAGAACATCCCTCTATCAACTCTATCCCTTCCATGCATAATTTTGTATGTCTCAATCATGTCCCCCCTCAGGCGCCTTTTTTCTAGACTGAAGAGCCCCAAACGCTGCAGTTTTTCTTCATAAGGGAGGTGCCCCAGCCCCGTAATCATTTTTGTCGCTCTCTTCTGCACCTTTTCCAACTCCACTATGTCCTTTTTAAGATGCGGCGACCAGAACTGGACACAATATTCCAGGTGCGGCCTTACCATCGATTTGTACAATGGCATGATAATATTGGCTGTTTTATTCTCAACCCCTTTTTTAATTACCCCAAGCATGGAATTGGCCTTCTTAATTGCTGACGCACACTGGGTCGATACCTTCATTGAATTGTCCACCAGCACCCCAAGATCTCTCTCCTGAGCTGTCACAGACAGCTCAGAACCCATTAGCCTATAGGTAAAGTTTTGGTTTTTTGCCCCAACGTGCATCACTTTACATTTGTCTATGTTGAAACGCATCTGCCATTTGGCTGCCCATTCCCCCAACTGGGAGAGATCCTTCTGGAGCTCTTCACAATCCTTTCTGGTTTTTACCACCCGGAAAAGTTTTGTGTCATCCGCAAACTTGGCCACCTCACTGCTTATCCCTGTCACTGCTTATCCCTGTCTCCAGGTCATTTATGAATAAGTTGAAAAGCACGGGCCCCAAGACAGATCCCTGGGGCACTCCGCTTTTCACCTCTCTCCATTGTGAAAATTGCCCATTGACCCCCACTCTCTAAAAGTATCAAAAGAAACTGATACTTTTGAATGCTCCTTGCATTTTTGTACTTGGAAGGCAAAGGAAAATAGACTTCAGGAAAATGGACCAGCAAGATCACCATTGTCTACACACTCACAAGATGCAGCCTTTCAGGGTTTTACACAGGGATATTTCCAGCCCCTTCTGAGATGCCAGGGATTAAACCTAGAAGCTTTTGGCATACACATTACCACTGAGTAGGAGCCCATCCTCAAACACTCTCTGAGCCTAATCCAATCGTTATCATACTTTTTAATTAAAAGGAAAATTTTCATATGGGAATGTATTGGACAGGCAGTTCAATCTTATAGGAGCTCAGCACCAACACTGCCTGCCCAGTGCTGGAATTGGGATTCACAAACATGCTTTCTTCAAACATTTTAGACCAGGACCCACTGTTTAGAATGGCACTCATGTCAGGACCCACCAGAAGCCATGCCATTAACCTGGAAGTGATGTTGTGGCAGGAAGTGACATCATCAAGCAGGAAGTGCTGTCATTGAAACAAAATAAAATGACACTCCTGAAATGCAAATTGGCATTCTTGGACAGCTGCCATGGTACAACCATGAAACATCCCTGACAGAAAGCAAGATGAGGACAAAACATAGTGTAAAAGCACTGAACTAAAAACAAAATTTTAAAAAATCTACACTTGAAAATTCAAACTGTTCACACTCACAAAAGGAATATAACAAGAGTAAAGTCTGCAGTTTCCAAGATGGCTGCTTCCAGCTTTCTGCAACCCACCTGACATCAGGTCATGGCCCACCAAGTAGGTCACGTCCCACAGTTTCAATAGCACTGTCTTATGCCCTGGCCACTGGCAGAGAGTAGATAAGTGCCGAGTGAACGGACACATATGAACAGACTGTTGGCATACTGTACTGTATGTGAAATGGTTGGAAAAACATTAAAGATGTCATACCAATACCATTATCTTCTTTCCCCTCCTCTTTCCATAAGCTCATCTATGGCCCTGCTCCAGTGATGGATGATAAAACCCCAGGACTCCTCTTCTATCAGATGGTCCCCAAGGGAGATGTTCAGTACTCTGGGATTCTCTCCTTACTTCTGCATTTCAGCTGGACGTGGATTGGGCTCCTTGCTGTGGACAATGACAGCGGAGAAAGGTTTGTGCAAATAGTGGTTCCAGAGTTTTCCCAAAATGGCATCTGCTTTGCTTTTGTAGAAAGAATGCCCAGAAATGAATTTGCCCCTGAATTGAACAACAAAATCCAAGAGTGGGCAAGAATCAAAGATAAAATCTGGAGCATTAAAGCCAATGTCGTAGTTGTCTACGGAGAATCTCATGCAATGGTAGAATTGAAATGGTTCCCTTATCTGTCAGAAAAGGAACACATGACAAATACACCACCAGGGAAAGTGTGGATAATGACAGCCCAGATGGAGCTCATATCCTTTTCCTTTCAAAGGACTTGGGATGCGGAAATGTTCCACGGTGCTTTAGCTTTCACAATACACACCAAGGACATACCTGGATTTCGCCAGTTTGTGGAGAGCAGAAACCCATTCCAAACTAAAGAGGATGGTTTCATCAAGGACTTTTGGACACAGGCCTTTGGCTGCGAGCTCCCAAATCCTCATCTGGGTACAGTGAATGGAGATACTTGCACTGGGGAGGAGAAGCTGGAGAGCCTCCCTGGAGCTTTCTTTGAAATGAGCATGACCGGCCACAGCTACAGCATCTACAACGCTGTCCATGCTGTGGCCCAAGCTGCACATGCCATGCACTCATCAAGGCTCCCACACAAGGCATTGGTGGAGGGAGGAGGACTGAAACATATGGATCAGCAGTTGCAGAAGGTAATGGATTCCACCTCTTCACTGGGGACAGCAACATTTTTACCCAGCGGGTAATTAAGCTATGGAACTCCTTGCCACAGGAGGTGGTGATGGCATCTGGCTTTCCAAAAGGGACTGGACAGATTTCTGGAGGAAAAGTCCACCATGGGCTATAGGCCATAATGGGTTGGGCAACCTCCTAACATTAATGGTAGGCTGCTTCAGAATGCCAGGTGCAAGGGAGTGGCAACAGGAGGCAAGCATCTTACTCCCTTAGGCACCTGGTGGGCCACTGTGAGATACAGGAAGCTGGACTAGATGGGCCTTTGGCCTGATCCAGTGGGGCTCTTCTTGTGTTCTTATGTTCTTATATATTTTACATAAGCCCCCCATCTGTCTTCCTACATTCCTCCTGTCTGCATATTTTTGTATATGTTCACACTGCTTCCTGGTAGAAATTGCACCATAGTCCATCGTCAATCAGCTATCTCTGTATATAGGTTTCTCAACAAATTGGTGAAATCCAGGTTGGAGCCAAAAATTGATCAAAGCAATATAAAATAAAAAGAGAGGACAGTAGCAAGAAACAAATGATGGCATCATGCAGCAGTAACCAGCTATAAAACAGGTCCCACAATCCAAAGGAAAGAGGGAGAAGGATCAGCACAAATCAGAAAATGAGAATGTGAACAGAAAGGTCTCCAGCTTCTATCAAAGCCCTCAAAGAGGGTGCCATCCAAATTTGAAGGGGATTCCAAATGAGGGATGCCTCTACAGAGAAAGTGCCTCTGTGCATTAGTGACAGCCTGATGTCGGAGAACAATGGCACATGCAGGGTTGCCCCTCCAGCTCTCCTTTTTCCAAGGCATGCAGGAGCTTCCTCAAAGGCCATCACCAGTCCTTTAGCTCCACCCCTGCTAGATGATGATCCAGAACGCCACTATGGACAATAGAGTTGAAAAATCACTGGGAGTTCCAGCATGACCAACAGGGATGTACAGTAATCCCCTTGACTAGCCCCCAGCATAGGTCATCCCCATGGCAACCAACGTGACCCAAATAGTACATATAAAATTGGCCAGTAATTCTTCAAAAGGGTGTGATCCAGAGATGGCTCTTTCAAGAGAGGGTATGCTCTTCAACAGGCTATATATATATAGCAATAGGATGAATAGGATGAATACCTAAATAATCATCTAAAACATCAATCTATATCGATACTCATCATCATTCCTTTTTCCACCTAGTTTCTGAGAACGGTCTCATTTAACAACAGTGCTGGGGACCAGATTTCTTTTGATGAGAATGGGGAGTTAATGGCTGGATTTGATGTTACGAACTGGATTATTTCCTCCAATCAGTCCTTCTGCAGAGTGAAAGTAGGGAGGGTGGATCCCCAGGCTCCTCCAGGCCAAGCATTCACCATCAATGAGGACGCCTTGACATGGCACTGGTGGTTTAACCAGGTGCGACCAATCGGCAAAAGGCAAGATCAGGACAACATATTATGTAAAAACACTGAACTAAAAACAAAACTTCAAAAACATCTCACTTGAAAATTCAGTTAACACTCACAAACAGGAAATTGCTTTCCGTGACCCACCTGACATCAGGTCATGACCCACCAAGTGAGTCCTGATCCAGGTTGAGGAACACTGCATTTTTAATTCCTTTAATTCAGTGTTTCTCAAACTGTGGGTCTTTTTCTAAAATACAGTATAAATACATTTCTATTGCTTTCAGTATACCCAAGCAAGAAATGAGCATTCTTTAACATAAGACAAATTCCATCTTTAGGATGACATTAGATGTTCCTCAAAGGGCATGGGCATAGTTCATATTCCCTGCCTCATCTGGCAATGTACAGTTGAAGCAGACATGTCACATTGTCCTCACGGTCAGTGTTAGCCTGCTTGACACACGTGGCAGGCAATGAAGCAGCACAGCGAAAATACTGAATGTCATTGGGTCACAGGGTGGGGAAATACTGAATGTCATTACATCATCACCTTAGTGGTGTCAAGTGTTGGTCAGGTCAATGCTTGCCAAAGCATACAGAGGGCTGACCCAGCTGCAGGGACGTATGGAGCCCCGAGTGCACCCATGGCAGGGCGATGAAACCATGCCCCCAGCATGTTGCCCCGCCCCGGTGCGTCACCCAGCTATGCCTCCCTGCGCCCGAAATAGCTCCACTTTGGAGCGGAACAGACGCGAGGGAGGGAGGGTGGGCCAGACAGCGTGTGGGTTAGTCCGCGGACTCAGCGCAATGGCGCCCCACCACCCCGCCACTGCCGGCGCACATGGCTCGCGCCACCCCGGGCTACACCCTTCCTCCGCCTCTGCCCAGCGGTGCTAACCCAAGAACCCCAGGTATTGGGGCCATGGCAAGACCAAATGCACCACTGGGGTTGTCGAGGAGAGTTAATGGGGATACTAGTAACAGCCTTGGCAGTCAGAGCAGGATTCATGCATTGCCCTCAAAAGGAACAACATGGAATATCATGTTAGAAATTAAGCTGTACCATGTTCCATGTTTCCTTAAAGAAAAGTAGCAGCAGGCTAAAGAACATTGAAAGGCTAACCACTGAGACCATTCATCCATTGCTGAGATACCACCTCGCTTTAGTAATGTACGAGAAGACCTCAGGACCTTCAAGGCCATTAAGCTCACAGTTATCTGCCTCCTCTTCTTTGGTGGCCCAGGTCCGACCCATTTCTGTATGCAGTGAGAGTTGCCATCCTGGATTTAGCAAGCGAGTGAAGGAGGGGGAGCCCTTCTGCTGCTACGACTGCATCCCATGTCCAGAAGGGAAGATTTCAAACCAAGACGGTAAGACTTGCTGTGTACGTAACTCTCAAATGCATTGACTGAAACCAAGAGGAGCGTGCCTACCGGCCTGGGAAAAGCCTTGTTTGGATATGATTGAAAGGTTAGTTGGGAGGGACATGGAGTGTGCTGATGAAGAAGAAATAAACTGATGCTTGTTTATGAGTTTTGCACCCCTTCTTGCCCCCCACAGTGACGGGGGCCAAACCCGGACTCCAACCGCGTCGGGAGCGTTACCGGTCACCTCGGCGACCCCGGAAACTACTGACTCGACGCCAATTTTGCCCATTTTCAGCCGTTTTCACTTCACGCCCCCTGCGCACCCCCACCCCCAGAGGCGCTGGGGGGGGCTGACCCCTGCAGTGTTTGTTGCCAGGTTGCAAGGCATGTGCGTGCAAAGTCTGGCACCAATCGCTACAGGCGTCACAGCAGGGCATGGCGGGCATCTTGTTTTGCACCCCTTCCCGCCCCCCACACCGTCGGGAGCATCGCCGCTCGGCTTGGTGATCCCAGAAACTGCAGATTCAATGCCGATTACAGCTGTTTTCAACCGATTTATGCAGGGCCCCCTGCGTACCCCCCCTGGGGTGCTGGGGGGGCCCTGACCCCCGCAGTGTTTGTCGCCAGGCCTCAAGGTGTATGCGTGCCAATTTTTGTGTCGATCGGTCCAGGTGTGCCAGCAGGGCATGGTGGACCTTGTGTTTTGCATCCCTTCTTGCCCCCCACGCCGAGGGAGTGTCGGGAGCATCGCCGCTCGTCCCAGCAACCCTGACAACTACGGACTCAATGCCGATTTTGGCCATTTTCTGCCATCTTCAGGTGGGGGCCCCTGCACACCCCCACCCCTGGGGGCACTGGGGGGGCACTGACCCCCGCAGTGTTTGTCGCCAGGCCTCAAGGCACGCGCGTGCCAGGTTTGGTGCGTGTTGCTCCAGGCATTCCAGCACGGCATGAGGGATGTTTTGTTTCGCACCTCTTCTGGCCCCCCATGTCGAGGGGGCCCCGAACCTGGACTCCAGCGGTGTCGGGAGTGTCGCCATTTGTCTCAGCAACCCTGAAAACTACGGACTCGACACCGCTTTCGGTCGCTTTTGGCTGTTTTCACGTGGGGGCCCCTGACCCCCGCAGTGTTTGTGGCCAGGCCGCTAGGCTTACGAATGCCGAGTTTTGTGCCAATCGGTCCAGGCGTTCCAGCAGGGCATGGCGGACGTTTTGTTTCGTACCCCTTCTCGCCCCCCATGTTGAGGGGGGTTGAACCCGGACTCCAATAGTGTCGGGGGCGTCGCCGCTCATCTCGGCGACCCCAGAAACTGTGGATTTGACGCCGATTTTGGCCATTTTTGACCGTTTTCACGCGGGGACCCCCTGCGTACCCACACTTTGGGGGCTCTAGGGGGGAGCAACCCCTGCAGTGTTTGTGGCCAGGCTGCAAGGTGTATGCGTGCCACGTTTTGTGCTGATCAGTCCAGGCATTCCAGCAGGGCATGGCTGACGTTTTGTTTCGCACCCCTTCTGGCCCGCTGTGCCGAGGGGGGCACGAACCCGGACTCCACCGGCATTGGGAGTGTTTCCAGTCATCTCTGTGACCCTGGAAACAATGGACTTGATGCCGATTTCGGCCATTTTTGGCTGTTTTCATGTGGGGGCCCCTGCGCACCCCTGCCCCCTGGGGTGCTAGGGGCCCCCGACCCCCGCAGTGTTTGTGGCCAGGCCGCTAGGCTTCTGCATGCCAGGTTTGGTGCCAATTGGTCCAGGCATTCCAGCAGGGCATGGCGGACATTTTGTTTCGCACCCCGTCTTGCCCCCCCACGCCGATGGGGGCCGAACCCGGACTCCAACTGCGTCGGGAGCGTCACCGGTCGCCTCAGCGACTCCGGAAACTATGGACTCGATGCCAATTTCGCCCGTTTTTGGCCGTCTTCACTTCAGGCTCCCTATGCACCCCCACCCCCGGGGGCGCTAGGGTGGCCTGACCCCCGGAGTGTCTGTCGCCAGGCCGCAAGGCACGCGCATGCCTAGTTTGGTGTGCGTCGCTCCAGGCGTTCCAGCAGGGCATGGCGGGCGTTGAGTCTTGCACCCCTTCTCGCATCCCATGCTGAGGGGGGTGAACCGGACTCCGACAGTGTCGGGAGCATCGCCGCTCGTCCCGGCAACCCCGGAAACTGGATTCGACGCCGATTTTGGCCATTTTCGACCATTTTCACGTGGGGACCCCCGTGTACCCCACCCCTGGGGGTGCTAGGGGGGTCTGACCCCTGCAGTGTTTGTCATCAGGCCGCAAGGTGTATGCGTGCCAGGTTTTGTGTCGATTGGTCCAGGCGTTCCAGCAGGGCATGGAGGACGTTTTGTTTCACACCCCTTCTTGCACCCCATGCCAAGGGGGGGCAAACCCAGACTCCCACAGCATCGGGAGCAGCACCGCTCATCCCGGCGACCCCGGAAAGTATGGATTTGACACCGATTTTGGCCATTTTCGACCGTTTTCACGTGGGCACCCCCTGGGGGTGCTAGGGTGGCCTGACCCCCGCAGTGTTTGTGGCCAGGCCGCTAGGCTTCCGCATGCCGAGTCTGGCGCCAATCGGTCCAGGCGTTCCAGCAGGGCATGGCGGACATTGTGTTTCGCACCCCTTCTGGCCCCCCACGTTGAGGGGGGGCAAACCCAGACTCCCACAGCATCGGGAGCGGCACCGCTTATCTCTGCGACCCCGGAAACTGTGGATTTGACGCCGATATTGGCCGTTTTTGACCGTTTTCACATGGGGACCCCCATGTACCCCCACCCCCAGGGGCGCTAGGGGGCCCCGACCCCCGCAGTGTTTGTGGCCAGGCCGCTAGCCTTCCGCATGCCGAGTCTGGCACCAATCGGTCCAGGCGTTCCAGCAGGGCATGGCGGATGTTGTGTTTCGCAACCCTTCTGGTCCCCCACGTCGAGGGGGGGCCAAACCCAGACTCCAACAGCATCGGGAGCGGCACCGCTCATCTCGGCGACCCTGGAAACTGTGGCTTTGACGCCAATTTTGGCCGTTTTTGACTGTTTTCACGTGGGGACCCCCACGTACCCCCACCCCCGGGGGCGCTAGGGGGGCCCGACCCCCGCAGTGTTTGTCGCCAGGCCGCTAGGCTTCCGCATGCCGAGTTTGGCGCCAATCGGTCCGGGAGTTCCAGCAGAGCATGGCGGACGTTTTGTTTTGCACCCCTTCTTACCCCCCACGTCGAGGGGGGGCTGATCCCGGACTCCAACAGCATCCGGAGCGGCACCGCTCATCTCGGTGACCCCAGAAACTGTGGATTTGATGCCGATTTTGGCCATTTTTGACCATTTTCACGGGGGGACCCCCACGTACCCCCACCCCCGGGGGCGCTAGGGGGGCCCGACCCCCACAGTGTTTGTCGCCAGGCCGCAAGGTGTATGCATGCCAAGTTTCGTGCCGATCGCTCCAGGCGTTGAGGAGCCTATGCGAGACATACATACATACATACATACATACATACACACACACCCAGGCTCTTCTTTATATATATAGATTTGAAGAATTTATCTCCCATCTTTCCCATGCCAAAGCAAAGGCCCAGGGTGGCTTACATGGGCAGACCAGTCTAAACCTTTTTTTAGATTAGCCTGCCTATGTCAGCCACCCTGAGCCTTTGCTTTTTAAAAGCCATCATTTTTCAATGGAGTTTTTACCAATATACAGTATTCTGCAATTCATCAAATCCTCAGTCCCAGATGTAGCCTTCACAGTGTGGTTCTCTTCTCTGGCTGCACGCCATCGAGCTTCAACAGGCAATCGTAACTCAAGCCTGGGCAGGTCCAGTTCATTCTTTTACTGGCTGGCCTGTTTATTGCCCATAAGTGTTAAAATTCAATGTTAAGCAATTGCACAAAGGATGGTGAGTAGTGCGCGAGCCAGATGCGTCCCAATTGGGTGTTGTGGCCGTGGGGGGGGGGCACCACAGCTCACCTGGTGAAGGTGAGAGTTCCTGGTGGACATTCATTCCCCGACCACTCTTTCGTTTCTACAGTCCAAGACTGGCTAGTCGCCATATTTGGGGCCAGGACTGAATTTTTCTATCTGCCTGACTGGCCTTTGGTGGGCAGTTTTTTTGCCTACCCTGGACTGCATTGGGGGCAGTGACGTCATTCACTGGCGCCAGAAACCGGAACACTGCTGGTGCCAGGATCCGAAATGCCGTGGAGACGGACGGGTGAGCTGTAGCTCCCCGCCCCCTTGCGGCACCCGGCAATGCCTCCCTGCGCCCAGAAGAGCTCTCTTACAGAGCAATCCAGGCGCAGTGGTGGGCGGGCAAAAACAGTGGGCGGAGTTCCCGCTCTCCCTGGAACTACCGGAATGGGGTACCACCCCATTCCGGTAGGATGACACCTCTGATTGCGGGGCATGAGGGTGTTGCACGTGCACAGACAGCAACCTTGGTTGCTTTACTGCAAGTTGGCATGGGCATAAAGGCTGGAAGGAGGATGTTGGTGTGCATTCGGAGATCAGCTAAGGCACAGAGTGACCCATCGGCAGGCCCACAGTTGCTGGCCGGTGCGTGGGGCGGACGGGGAATCCGCTAGCCTCAAAGCCTTAGCCCACCCCAGAGGCTTTCCGGCCAGAGCGGGCGCATGGGTGGCTGCCTCCACCCCTGCGGGGGTTGGACCATGAACTGTTACACCCCAAGGGGCTGGCCTGGAGTCAGGATGTTTCTCCCGCCAATGGGTGGCTGGCCAGCGGCTTACCCCCCACGTTCACTTAAGGCCTTGCCCTTTTTCCTGCCTTAGTTAACTGGCTGTCAGTCCCCGGCTCCGCTTCATTGTATTCTGTTGCAATAAAGTGGCGCGTTCATCCATACGCCTCTGTCTCTCGTGACTTCATTTGGGGGATGCACAGCTAGTGGATCCTCTGAAAGAGAAACTTTGTATGTCTGAGAAGGAACCATTATGGCCTGTTGTTGAGGTTTCTGGTACGATGGCAAAGCACTTAGCTTAGAGCAGAGCTGAAGTTAGTTAGCTCCATCTCAGATGCCCTCCACCTCCCAAAGCCCAAAGCCTTTCAGGCACCTGTGTAAAGCAGCCCTTGCCCCTTACCTTCAGAGCCATTTGTGGCTGGGTGAGCCTCTGCTTTGTTCCTGTAGCTGCGAATGGCTCTGAGGAGCTCTTTAACTGGGTATTCAAGCACTTTGTTCGCCCCCAGAACACCAATTCTTCATCTGAGAGAAATGTATTTCATCTGCAACTGCTGTGACCTCACTCTGGATATCGATCCTTAGTAAAATATGTGCTTCTCTTATACTAATACTTAAGGTAAAGGTAAAGGTTTCCCCATGACTGAATGGTCTAGTCGTAACCGACTGTAGGGGGCGGTGCTCATCTCAGTTTCTAAGCCTGTAGAGCTGGCGTTTCTCCAAGGACAAGCTTCTCTGGTCATGTGGCCAGCATGACTATACTATACACCGTAGCACATTGAACACTGTCACCTTCCCACCTAAGTGGTATGTATTTACCTACTGGCATTTGTACATGATTTTGAACTGCTAGGTTGGCAGGAGCTGGGACAAGCAGCGGGAGCTCACTCCATTCTGCAGTCTTGAACTGCCAACCTTCCAGTCAGCATACTTGCAACTCAGCAGTTTAACTCGCTGCACCACCATGTCCCGGACACTAATATGAATACTTATCTCAGTAAAATTGCCAATCTACTCATCTTCCCTAAATTGTTCCAATAAATTTGTCATGGCTTTAAATAGATTTGACTTGTTTTCTGGGTGTCATGGGGTTGCTACCAGGCAGAGCTCTCTGTACTGACTGTGGGGAACTAACCCCAACCCAGGTTGGGAGAGTAAATCCATCCCTATATTGGTATGATCAAGACCCCCTCTTTTCCTTTACAGACACGAATGATTGCTTTAAATGCCCAGATGAAAACTACCCAAACAAAAAGAAAGATGCATGCCTTCCAAAGGCTGTTGATTTCTTGTCTTATGGAGAACCTTTGGGGATCAGTTTGGCTATTTTGGCTCTTTTGCTTGCCTTCATCACAGCTCTGGTGCTAAGAACATTTAGGAAGCACCACAACACTCCCATTGTCAAAGCCAACAACCGCAACCTCACCTATACCCTCCTCTTCTCCCTCCTGCTCTGCTTCCTCTGCATACTGCTCTTCATTGGACAGCCCACAAAAGTGACGTGTCTCCTCCGACAAACGGCTTTTGGCATCATCTTCTCAGGGGCCGTTTCTTGCGTGCTGGCAAAGACCATCACGGTGGTTCTGGCTTTCATGGCCACCAAGCCTGGAAGCAGGATGAGGAAGTGGGTGGGGACCAGACTGGCCACCTCCATTGTCCTTTCCTGCTCCCTCATTCAAGCAGGCATTTGCATGGTGTGGCTGACCACTTCTCCTCCTTTTCCAAATGCTGACAAGCACTCAGTGCTTGAGGAAATGATACTGGAATGTAATGAGGGGTCTGTGAAGATGTTTTACTGTGTCTTGGGCTTCATGGGCTTCCTGGCCTTTGTCAGTTTCACTGTGGCTTTCCTAGCCAGGAAACTACCGGACAGTTTCAATGAAGCCAAGCTCATCACTTTCAGCATGTTGGTCTTTTGCAGTGTTTGGATCTCCTTTGTCCCAGCCTACCTGAGCTCCAAAGGAAAATACATGGTGGCTGTGGAGATCTTCTCTATTTTAGTGTCTACTGCTGGTCTTTTGGGTTGCATCTTTTTGCCCAAGTGTTACATCATTGTATTGAGGCCTGAACTGAACAACAGGGAACAACTAACAAGGACAAAAGACTGAAACATTTCTGTGTCTGTGTCTGTGTCTTTTCCTATCATTTGACATGTAGAACTCTCTCTCTCTCTCTCTCTCTCTCTCTCTGTGTGTGTGTGTGTGTGTGTGTGTGTGTGTGTGTGATTCTTAGCAGGTAGATCTTCCTAAAAGGTTTCTAAAACTCCCACATAAATTAGATAAAAAAAACCCCAGTCCTATATAGTTTCTCTCCCGCGGATGGTACACACAGTTTTGCTCCAGAACCTTGCAGACCTATATCACCCAACACAGTTGTTCCCAAACTGTGAGTCGGGACTCACCAGTGGGTTGCGAGCCCATTTTAGGTGGGTCACGAAGCACCTGGAGTAGCCATATTGAAAATATGGAAAGATGGGATGCTGGAAAGGGGGAGGGCTGTGTGGTTGTTTTGTTGGGGTCAAGGTTGTAAATAGGCTTTTTTCTTTCTGATTCACTTTGCTGCATTTTCAGGAAAGCAGCAGGTTCTGGTGTCAAAATGACGGCAGTTCCAGCCACAACATCACTCCTGTTCGGTCCCAGACTGATTGTCATTCTAAAATGTGGGTTCTGGTGCTAAACCGTTTGAGAACCACTGCCCTAACAGAACTCTATTAGATGGATGATCCTACTGATTGGCAGGCCCAATACAATAATATTAAAAAGGGAGGATGCAGATCAAAAGGGATTTATCCTGAAGCAGAACCCCACCCATTATCATCTCCTTCCCCCTCCCATCCCTACTCTGTAGCCCTGTTGCTCAGGGGAAGGTCCTCCCCATTCAAGGTCAAACCCAAACATGGGTTTCTCATACAACACGAGAAAGGCTGTAGTGGTGGAATCTCTGGGCAAACAGGCTACTGTGCATTCAGTCGGACCATTTTCATTCCAGCATCATCTGTTTTCCAGTTGCTGTTTGCTAGTGTCATACTCTCAAGAAGATTGGTCATAACGTCCGATAGCCTCTTTCCTTCTCTACTGGGGTTCCAGACCACAGACTGTCATTTCTGGTGTCCTTGGCTCACTGTGAATCATTCGAAGCACATTTGTCCTTTGTTGTCAACCTTAATGAACGAAAAATGTCTGTTCAGCTATGACAAAAACATTTCCTTCAATACTTCCTCATGGGCAGAGGTGTTTGTTGCCAGTAAGTAGTGTAGGATTACAGCCTAAATCAGTGGTCTTGACAGGCTCCGCCTTGGGAGAGGCAGAGCCTGTTCGAACATGGAGGATTGTTCTCTTCCCTCGGGGAATGGAGCAGTCTGTCTTTTGTCTTATCTCTGGACCCCCCCCCAGGGGCAGCCAGCCTGGGGTCATAGGAGAATGACCTCAGGGCAAGGGCAGCTGCCAGTATGCTCCGGGAAGTGGCCAATTCCTGGAGTGAACTGGAGCCCGACAGCAGAAGGGAGAACAGAATCCTGTGCCACAACAGACGCAGGCTAGTGTTTGACAGCTTCGAGGATAAGATCTGGAATGGAGTCTGAAGGTTTTCAGCTGAAGGTAAGTCAAACCTCTGCAACCTCTCATGCAGAGAAAGGATGGGCTGGAGGAGGACAAGAATTTGCTGATTTAGACATATAATTAATGGACTGAGTGAACGGAACTGCTCACGGCGAGAAAAGATGGCTGCCAGGGGTTGATAAAGGAAAAGAAAGAAATTTTTTGAAACCCCACAGCTGGAGAGCAAAAGGAGTTTAAAAGTGCCTTGCAAGATAAAATTATGGAATCTGTTATGAAATTATTTGGACTTATTCTTTCTTGCTTTTTACAAAACAAAAGGAAAGAACTGTATGTGATTTAAACCCCCTAAAAAGAAAAAAAGAAGGAAAAAATATATGGAGATTAAAGTTATAGCATGACGTTTCTTTACTGTTAATGAAACTGCTTATAAGAATGCAAGATAAGAGCAGGAGAGATAATGGAACCAGCGGAAGATCTAACACTGTCAGCTGGATTTATGGAATCAAACAGAAATTACACACTGAGGATTGGAACTTTGACGGGTTTGGGGCTGTTTTTATCATCAGTGGGGTGAGAGTGAGGAACTTATTAGCTGCCTAGCGATGAGACTATTTGGTTAATGTTGCTGAGAGATTAACTTTTAAATAATTGTTGTGATGCACTAAGATGGCGTCGATCTAAAGAGAAGACAAAGAAACTGGGTGTTCCCTCTCTTGGTTTTATGGCGCATGAAGAAGAAGATTTCTGACAGACAGAGGAGAAGATGAACGTTGTGCTAATCTTGAGAAAACATTGCTTTCGTCTTCAAGAATTTAAGATTTACAACAAACCAATTAGAACTCTGACCCTTGAAACTATAAATAATTTGGAAACTGGATAAATTTTGGGGGAAAGAAGATTTTAGTAAATTTTAAAATGGGCTTTATTGCATATTGCAAGAAATAAAAGTATGATTGGAGGCTTGGGGTGTAGATTGGCAGATGGAAGGCATGTTAGTATTAAATATTAAGTGCTTTTAGTTTAAAGCTAATCTATTGCTTATTATTCATATGCTTGTTTAGAAATGTGTGTACACCCTATAGAAACAGAATATGAACTTCAACAGTGATAAGAACAATTATGGTGTCGGAATATGAACTTAAGAATGGACTGGTGAGGGGGGATGTCTTAATTACAGAAATATAAAGTTGATTTATAATAAGGCGATATTTTGGGACTGCCCCTTAGCCTAGTTTAGTTGCTGAAATATATAAATTGAAGATGATATAAAGAAGATATTCAGAATGACTTAGTGCTGTAAGTTAAGTTGTAAAAAGCGATAGTTTAAGACTACCTTTTAGTTTAAGCCAATCTGGATGTTTAGATTGAAATGAATTTATAAAATATTATAATCTAAGGAGAAGATTATTTTTATTTAAGGTTGAAGTTCAGAATTGTACAGGGATGTTACACTGACATAATATTTAAGCAAAAGACAGCAGTAGTTCCTCCCTGGCTGTATTTTATATTTCTTATTATTTTAATAGTAAAAGTAGTCTTTTTTTCTATTGGTCTTTTTTTTATTATTGAGAGAGAAGGTATTATGAGAAGACGTAGTCAAAATAAGAGAGAAGAAAGGGGCCAGTGAGGATCAGGAACAGTTAAGATAACGATTATTATTTTTTATTGAAAATCTTTGGCCCTAAATAAAGATTGGGCTACACTGATGATGAAAGATTAAGAATACTAATATAGATTAATAAATGAATTTTGATGGATATACTTGCTTTGAATACTAGATGAGGCTTGGCTTGGTAGTTGCTTATTATTAATAATTTTTCAAGAAATGTATTGCAGTTAAAATAGATTTTACTTTAGTGATGTAATCTCTCCATAACCTTTTGTGTATACTTTGTGTCATCCCTCCTTCCTCTTCGTACAAATGTTTCCCCTTCCTCATTACTGTATAGTAGAAAAATAAAATTATCATGGACTGGAGGCTCCCTTGACCTCCTGGACTATTGGCCATAGGTCCCCATTGTGGCTACAAATCCTAGACACTGTATAGGGTGGGAGATTTTTTGTGAGGATTTCATGGCTCCCCTGGCTGGTTTCTGGTCTCCTCGAGGAGCTGCGGACCACAGTTTGGGAACCACTGGTTTAACTCACAATGGTATTATTTCTGAGTCAGGAAAATAAAATTTTCAAACACCTCTATTCATAGGGTGGTCAAAACTGACTGACTGAGGGTACAATTCTAACCTGTTAGGCCAGCACAGTTTAGCCAGCACAAGGGCCACTGTAAAGTGTGTCTGGACCATTCTCGGAGTCAGGGAGGATGGCACATGTCTGTACGCTGGCCCCTCTGACAGCGAGAGTGGTCCAAACATACTTGACAGTGTCCTTTGTGCCAGCCAAACTTTGCTGACCTAACTGTGCCGGCCTAACTCCAGGTTAGGATTGAGTCAGCTGTTCCTCGATCTATTTTATTTTATTTTTTGCTCTAGGTTCTGTTAGCATTTCCAAGATTTATTTTAGTAAATAAATCTGGGAGATTGATGGGAGATTGATAGGATTTCTGGAGTCCCCGGGGCAGTCCTAGACAATTAGAAATCCCAACACCACAGGGAATAATCTCCTACTTAATTACTAACCCCAGTTTAATTAATTAAAGAACTGTAATTAAAGCCGCTGCTTGTAAAAAAAAAAAAAAAAAGAAGTCCCTACAGCGTTTCAGCGGGCATGAGATGAACTTATAGCAAAGACCATGATAGATATTATAAATATACTCAGAAGTATTATTTAGAGCTGGTCATGGAACAAGAAACAAAGAGTCATCAGTCAGACCTAGGATACTTCAGAACATAGATTTTAGGTTTATAAGTAGACAGGGATTGCAATCTTTTTCACACCTGCCTGGGTGCAAGCACCATTTAATTCAATGGGGTGTACTTCTGAATAAACATGCATTGGCTGGAGCTGGAAAATAGAATTTATCCCAGGGCTTCCAATCACAGAGATGACAAGTGCCATCTATTCCATGAAAATATGGGGATGTGTCTGTAGAGTTTAGATCTAATTTTTTTTGTTAGAATGTTCCAATTACTGCTGTTACTCCTTACTCCAAGTGTATGCAAAGCTCACCTAAGTCATTGCCGAGTCCATGGTCCGCACCCTCCGCTCCACAACTATCATCATCCAGGAGATCTCATCATTGGAGGTGTTGCTTCTCAGGCATTCATTATTTCGGATGCAATCACTTTCACTCACGTACCCCCACCACCATTACCGGACGAGCTTGTGTAAGGAGTTCAGGTTTCTCTCTTTTTATTCCCACTGATTATACCAATTGAGGCATCAAATCATGGAGCTGGAGCTTCTGAACCATGACACACTCATCTTGAGGGAAGAGAAGGAATGAGTGGAGTGCTGAAGAGCAGGAGTGCCCATTTCTGCACGAGGCGCAAAACCACTGCCCAGATGACTCTGCAAATTATTTCAGTACCTCTCACAATATTTCTTTCTCATCAGATTATCCTTCGACAATTTCTTCGCCAAATCATATTCCTCCAGGGCAACTCCATCTTTTTCTTTTTGCTCCCTGTCTCAGTCTTTCTTCTCATCAGATTCTCATTTGTTTACTCCTCAATCATTCAGTATTTGCTCAGTATTTACTCATTAGTTAGTAAAATACAATATATCCATGTACAGAGTGTGCATTTTGGGTAATCTTGAGAGGGATTGTATTTAAACCCCCAAAACATGTAAAGTAAGATCATTCCCCAACCAAACCAGCTTTCGACTCAACTATGCCTAAAGTATGTCAATTTATACAGTACATGCTACGTAAGAAGGCTTAAAAAGCTGCAAAGTGCACTTTGAATAATTAGACTAGGGTGTGGAATGCCCTCTGGTAAAAGAATGCAACTCTCATTCTAGTATAGTGACTAAACATTACCAGCACATCCTGGCCTTGGCATTCGCAGTCAAGGAGATCAACGAAAATCCTCAGCTCCTCCCCAACATCACTTTGGGCTTCCACATCTATGACAGCAATTTCCATGAAAAGTGGACCTACCACGTCACAATGCTTCTTCTGTCTTCACGGGAGAGATTTGTCCCCAACTACAGGTGCGACATCCAGCATAACCTGATAGCGGTCATTGGGGGGCTAGACCCCCAAATATCCCAATATGTGGCAACCATCCTGGATAACTACAAGATTCCACAGGTAGGATATTTTTGTATTATTACAAAACTCCTTATTTATTGCATGGAAATACCATAAATAATCTGCACGTATAACTGTTGAAAGAATTGCTGACATATCGTATGTGACATGTTCTGAAAACATTAAAATATCCTATAAATGTCATTGTTATTTTCACTTCCTTCCCATGTATCTTAAGCTCATCTATGGGCCTGTTCCATTAATGGATGATAAAACCCCAGGACTTCCCTTCTACCAGATGGTCCCCAAGGGAGATGTTCAGTACTCCGGGATTCTCTCCTTACTTCTGCATTTCAGCTGGATGTGGATTGGTCTCCTTACTGTGGACAATGACAATGGAGAAAGATTTGTGCAAACAATTGTTCCAATGTTTTCCCAGAGTGGCATTTGCTTTGCCTTCATCCAAAGAGTACCCAGAGGTGAATTTGCCCCTGAAATGAATGACAATGTCCAAGAGTGGGCAAGAATCAAAGATAAAATCTGGAGCGCTAAAGCAAATGTAGTGGTTGTCTATGGAGAATCTTATACAATGGTAGATTTGAGATGGTTCCCATATGTGTCAGAACAAGTGACGGAAACAGCAATAACAGGGAAAGTGTGGATAATGACTTCCCAGATGGAGCTCATATCATATACCTATCAAAGGACATGGAATGCAGAAATGTTCCATGGGGCTATAGCTTTCACAATACACACCAAGGACGTACCTGGATTTCACCAATTTGTTGAGAGCAGAAACCCATTCCACCCAAAAGAAGATGGTTTTATGAGGGACTTCTGGAAGCATGCTTTTGGGTGTGAGTTTCCAAGTCAGGTTCAGGACACAGTGAATGGAGATATTTGCACTGGGGAGGAGAAGCTGGAGAGCCTTCATGGAGCCTTCTATGAAACGAGCATGCTTGGACACAGCTACAGTGTCTACAATGCTGTCCATGCTGTGGCTCAAGCTCTACATGCCATGTCCTCATCTAGACTCCCACACAGAGCTTTGGTGTATGGAGGGGGACCGACGTTTATGAATCAGCAGTTGCGGCAGGTAACTGGCTCACCTTCCTCATTGGGGAGCGCACCAACATCTGGCCCTAATCTGTCTCCCCAAATTATTCCTGTGTGCAGATTGTGTATACCTTCATGCTGCTACCTAGAAGAATCAGTTGTCTCTATATGTATTTATTTTAACATATTTATATCCAGTTTTTGAAATCCCTCTGCAAAGGCATCCAATTGGGTGGGGCAAAAAAGAATTAAAGCAGTTTAATATAAAAAGAAACAACCATAGCAGTTTAAAAAAACAGAGGGTAATAGCAACCTGAGCATTAAAAATAATATGCCCCATAACCCAAAAGGGAGGAGAGATAGGGATAGCCACAAATCAGAAAAAAGAGAAAGTGAACAGAAAGTTCCAACAGCCCTCAAAGAGGGTGCCAGCCAAGGATCAAAGGAATTGAGCACAAGGAATGCCTCTATAGAGGAAGCCACTCCCTGCATTGCCGACAATGGGGCTTGCAGGAGTAGCTCTCCAGATGCCTTTTAGTGGTCCTCTTACTGTCCCGGTCCAAGGCATGTAGGACCTTAAAGGTCATCACCACCACCTTGAACTATGCCTAGGAATAGATCAGCAACCAGTGCAGTTGATATAGCTGCTGAATGAGAGAGTCAAACCACTTGTCCACAGTCACCACCTGTGCAGCCACATTTTGGACTCATTCAAGGTTCCAAATGGTTCTCAAGGATAGCCCCAGCTAGAACAGATTCCAGTAATGCTAAACCTTAGTCTAACTGAGGGCGCAATCCTATGCAGCACCGGACTGGTGAGGCCGATGGGCCAGCGCCATATCCAGCGCTGCTTAGGAGAGGCTGGAGCCTCCCCGCGGCAAGGGAGCGTGCGCTCCCTTACTGTAGGGGAGGCTCCAGCCTCCCCTATGTGCTCCTCGGATCTGCACCTGCTAAATAGCAGGTGCAGATCCGAGGAGACCGTGCAGCCTGAATCAGGGCCACACGGCCTCCCAAGCAGGCTTAGAATGCGGCCGTATGTAAGATGGTTTCTGTATTCTACCCACACACATGCACAGAGAGAGAGAGAGAGAGAGACTTGCTCTAGAGTTGCCTGTCTATTCACTATTGCTTTTTCCGCCTAGTTTCTGAAAGTCGTCGCATTTAACAACAGTGCTGGGGACAAGATTTCCTTTAATGAGAATGGGGAGTTAATGGCTGGATTTGATGTTACGAACTGGATCATTTCCTCCAATCAGTCCTTCCACAAAGTAAAAATAGGGAGGATGGATCCCCAGGCCCCTCCGGACCACGTTTTCACCATCAGTGAGGATACCTTGACATGGCACCGGTGGTTTAACCAGGTAGGACCAATCTGGAAAGATATTACGTTTGAATGAGCTGTAGGTCTCAGGGCACAACCCTACGTAGCACAGGAATGGCAAGGCCGGCCGGCCAGCACCAGATCCGACACTACGTCAGAGAGGCTGGAGCCTCCCTGTGGCAAGGGCATGTTCACACCCTTACCAGAGGGGAGGCTCCGGCCTCCTCGGTATGCCCCTCAGACTTGCGCCTGCTAAACCTATAGAACTGCGTCCTCAATAATGTAAGATGAGCCCCAGACCTTCAAGATTTCAAGGACATGATGCTCACAATTATCTGCCACCTCTCCCATTTGTGGCTTAGGTACAACCCATTTCTGTGTGCACTGAGAGTTGCCGTCCTGGATTTAGCAAGAAAGCGAAGGAGGGGGAGCCCTTCTGCTGCTACGACTGCATCCCCTGTCCTGAAGGGGAGGTTTCAAACCGGGATGGTAAGATTTGCAATGTTCACAGCTACTTAAACAGATTGATTGTAATCTACAGAAGCATGCCTAGGGTCTGAGGCAGCAGAGATGCTCCCAGCAATGACCCAGCAGGACTCTCAGCTCCCAAGCATCAGTTCGCCACAGCCAATGAGAGCATGGGAGAGGCAGTGGCACGTTGGGGCCAGCCAATCGCAGAAGCTACCATTATGTATAGGGCCGGGCAAAGGCCCCAGGTGCAATGGAGAGGCAGGTGGCTGATGAAGAAGCTAGCTTGCCTGTGACTCTCCAACCAACTGAGCTATGGTCACCCCAACTGCCTGGACCGGATCTTGCCCCAGAGCCAACAATAGCACAGACATCTGCCTTCCGTAGTTGAACATGACGGAAAGGGTAATTGAGAGGGATCTGGGGGGTTCTGATGCAGAAGAAAGAATCTGATGTTTGTGCATGTAGTCATTTAGTCTTGTTTATTGCTGGTAAACATTAGAATTTGTTCTGAAGTGGTTGGTTCTGCTGAAGTCAAAAGAAAATACACCTACCAAGAATACTTGAACTTCCCCTTGCTCATTAGAATTCTCAAATCCATTGGCTTCCTTGACCACAAGTAAGTGATGGCTTATATTTATTTTATTTATGTATCATTTATTACAGTCGAGGACCAGAAAACAACCAACAAGACAAAACAGAGAAATATTAAAACAAACATCCAGTACATCAAGAGAATCACAAATGACTACAACCTAAAATAATAACTACATCAAATCACACTGATAATAAAACTAAGGAAATGGAATTTAAAACTAGATCTCAGAACTGTCATACATGTAAAAAGAAAACTACTACAAGATATATAAAAAGCATGTGGGCTTAATATTCCTTTTCTTGAGCCACCAAGCCTTTACGAATTTTGCCTGCAGCCACAAGAAAATCAATCAATCGGTACTTATATACTGCTTTTCAACACTAAGTTCACAAAGCGGTTTACAGGCAAATAGTAATAATAATAAAATGAAATGGCTCCCTGTCCCAAAGGGCTCACAGTCTAAAAAAACGGCAAACCACCAGCAACAGCCACTAGAAAGACTGCACCAGGGTAAAGAGGGACAATTACTCTCCCCCTGCTAAATATAAGAGAAACACCACTTGGAAAAATGCCTCTTGCCCAGTCAGCAGGGGCATTGCTTTGTTACCTGTTCGTTGCTCCCTAGTAATAGCATTTGGGTCATATCCCTCCCTTCTACTCTCATCATATTCTTAACAAGAGGGAAAATGATTTTTTCTCGAATTCCTAGATAAAATGAACAGCACAAGAGGACGTGTTCTGAAGATTCTGTCTCCCCCGATCCACAGGGGCAAAGTCATTCATTAAAAGGAATTCTCCTAAACTTTCCCTCAAGCACAGCTGAGGGAAGGTACCCCCATCTCACCAGAAAAAACGCCCTCCTGTGTTGCGGAATTTCTAGTGTCGACAAATATACTGAGGGCTTAGTTCTAGATGTGTTGTCTTCAGTGGAGAGGAAGTTGGGACATTGGTTAAGATCATTCTGCCGTTCCATATCTAAGATTCTCTGTTTGATAGATGCCTTGGCTTGTTCCAACCCCATGTGCAATATTGCTTCCGGAGAGAAACCCAGCTGGACCAGTTTAAGCTCGACCCAGTTGGATCGAAAATTGTCTCCTAGGACAAGAGGGGCTAAACCCGTTCGGACTCATTGGAGTCTAAGCCAGTGATAGATGGAAGATAAGGTCACACTGGCTTCCACCTTGATTAGCCCAGCCTCTAAACATAGGCTACTGTTAGAGGCATAACTAGCAACTAGAAAAATGGACCGCAAAAATTTGGCTTGTACTCTTTCTAAAGGAGCAAAGCTGGAAGAAGGCGGTCCTAAGGATGTTCCATATAACAGTTGGGCAAAAACTTTAGCAGAGAAAAGCTTAATGGCAGCAGGGATGTGTTGACTGCCTCTAGATCTAGTGAACTGGACAATAGCTTGGGACGATGGCTTATAGAAAAAAACATTAATAAATTTTCAGTGAAAGTTTCCTCCTCACTTAGTAGCCATAATCATTTATGCCTTGTGACGATAACCCTCAAGCATTGCAATGTGTTTTTTTCATCTTTAACACTGTGGTGCAATGATTTTCAAGCTTTTTCATCTTGCAGCACAGTGACACGATGCTGAAATTGTCATGGCACACCATCAGTTTTTTTTACAATTCACAAGACACACCACATTGCCTGCCAGGGCCCACATCCACAATAGCCTACTAATGTATGATGCTCCTTCCGAACTCCCACGGCACACCTACAGACCATCCGCGGTGCAGGAATGGGCCACAGCACAGTGATTGAAAAGGGCTGCTGTAGGGAGACTCCAGCCATTTTTATCATGTGCTCTCAGGTGGCCTTCCGGATCTTGCTGCTTATAAGCCACGATGCTGATTTAGACCCACAAATGTCTCCAGGACGTAAAAGCATCTGCTGCTACATTTCACTAGATCTGCATTGTGAATGGATTTGAAAAAGAGATTTGAAAACAAGGATGTTTCTCTGTCTAAGGAACAGTTATGGCATGTTGTTGAGATGCATAGCATGTTGGTCTGATCCTTTGCAGACATGAATGATTGCTTTAAATGCCCAGATGAAAACTACCCCAACAAAGAGAAAGATGCCTGCCTTCCTAAAGCTGTCACCTTCCTGACTTATGGAGAACCTTTGGGGATCAGTTTGGCTTTTTCGGCTCTTTTGCTTGCCTTCATCACAGCTCTGGTGCTAAAAATATTTGTGAAACACCACAACACTCCCATCGTCAAAGCCAACAACCGCAACCTCACCTACACCCTCCTCTTCTCCCTCCTGCTCTGCTTCCTCTGCGTACTGCTCTTCATTGGACAGCCCACGAAAGTGACGTGTCTCCTCCGACAAACGGCTTTTGGCATCATCTTCTCAGGGGCCGTTTCTTGTGTGCTGGCAAAGACCATCACGGTGGTTCTGGCTTTCATGGCCACCAAGCCTGGAAGCAGGATGAGGAAGTGGGTGGGAACCAGACTGGCCACCTCCATTGTCCTTTCCTGCTCCCTCATTCAAGCAGGCATTTGCATGGTGTGGCTGACCACTTCTCCTCCTTTTCCAAATGCTGACAAGCACTCAGTGCTTGAGGAAATGATACTGGAATGTAATGAGGGGTCTGTGGCGATGTTTTACTGTGTCTTGGGCTTCATGGGCTTCCTGGCCTTTGTCAGTTTCACTGTAGCATTCCTAGCCAGGAAACTACCGGACAGTTTCAATGAAGCCAAGCTCATCACTTTCAGCATGCTGGTCTTCTGCAGTGTTTGGCTCTCCTTTGTCCCAGCCTACCTGAGCTCCAAAGGAAAATACATGGTGGCTGTGGAGATCTTCTCTATTTTAGTGTCTACTGCTGGTCTGTTGGGCTGCATCTTTCTGCCTAAGTGTTATATCATTGTATTGAGGCCTGAGCTGAACAACAAGGAACAACTAACAAGAAGAAAAGATTGATGCATTTCAGTACCAATGTCCTTTCCTATAATTTGACAT
>JAJKFI010000130.1:2571218-2600478 GCA_029204185.1 Lerista edwardsae | reverse complement strand
TCTCTCTCTCTCTCTCTCTCTCTCTCTCTCTCTCTCTCTCTCTCTCTGGGGGGGGAACCAAGGAAAACTAGCAGCTCAAAATTAGCACTTTCCCAATGTAAGGTAGCTAAACCATTCCTTTTCTAGGTAGCTAAGCAAATGCCTAAATTAGACTTTACAAATAAAATACAGAACTGATTTTTAGGAGGTTGAAGGATCTTGTAACATGCATGTAATGAGATGATTTGCTCTGGTGTGCCAATATTAATCAAGAGCCCTGGTTTCTATGACACCTACATTCATCAGGGGTTAAATATAACGAAGGGAGGGGTGATAGGGACTTTCAAGGCAAGGGAAACATAATTTGTATATTTTAAAAACTTGGCAGATCTGCCTGCATCAGGCCGCTCCAAAACTATGGGCAAATTCACAGCATTGCACAAAAAGAAAATGTTCTTCAAAATTGGAACAGCAAAGCCCTGAAACATGTTTTGAAATGTCTCTCACCATGCCCTGCCAGCTTTGTAGAACACAATGTCCAAACAGTTTTCAAAAGGAAGTTGTTTTTTAAAAGGGGGGGAAGAGACAAATGAGTGCAGCGAAGGTATAGTAAAAACATTAAGCAAACGTGAAAATTCATGAGTGACAAAATCTTGCCTGTTTTGTTTCTTGAAGAAATTATCAAAAAATTCATTCCTGGATTATCCAGAATGATATGCTGAGTGTTGTTGTTTTTTTGGGGGGGGGGGTGAAAATTGATTAGAGTACCAACGTTAAGAGCCTGGATTATTAGAACCTGAAGTTTTGGAGCTTCTTTGGCCTATCTCAGCCAAAGTTAAGCATTGCTGAGAACGCAATCCTAACTTTGAGCTAGGCCAGCACAGTTAGGCCGGCACAGTTTGGCAAACACAAGGGCCACCTTGTAACTCCTTTTTTTTTTTTTTTTTTTTTGCCTTCCTAATTAAATTCAGGTAACTTCAGCAACTATCAAGGCATTTTTTATATTTCAGCCATATAACAATACACTGAAAAACAATTGATAATGAAAGGTTTCCATAATGAAACCAACAAACTGATACTAGTTGATATTTAGGATGGAAACTCTTGATTGCTGAATATTAAGATGTCATTGTATAAGGGCTTGTGTACGTTTGGCTGGCACAAGGGCCACCATATAGTGCATTTGGACCAGATGTACATTATCCTCCCTGACCCCGAGAGTGGTCCAAAAGTGTTTTACAGTTGCCCTGGTGCCAGCCGAACTTTGCCGGTCTAACTCCAAGTTAGGATTGCACCCTTAGATTGCTCTGCCCATGCTGTATATCTAGCTTTAAAAAAATTATTGCTGTGTTATTTTCATCATTCCGTCTTATATGATTTTTTTCTTAACTTAAACTCCTCGTCAACAGCTGTGTTATTCCAACCATCTTTGTGTACCTTTTAAGGTCTGGAAACATCAACAAGCACAGAAATTTATTGATATTTGAAGCTTTTCAAAATACATAAAACCGCATAACCGGCCAGCAACTTGAACATTACTCCTGTAATTCTTCACTCTCATAGGCTCAGTTCTTTTAATTTTTTTGGCAAGATTCTTTAGAGGAATTCCAGAGCTAATTTTGAGGGCCTGGAATCCACCTGAGGGCCAAGCTAGACAACAGTAGATTGCACAATTTGGGCCTGTGTGTCTTTATTTTTAAATGCAAATAGTTGATTTCAATCAGGAGGGATTTCAATCACTATTACAAAGAGGGAGATAAGAGGCATTATACAGATTTTAACTACCATTTTCACCATGGTTCCAACCCCGTTGGAACCATTTTACAAGGAAAAAAAATTCCCTTTAGGACATACTGGAAATGATCAACACTTTGGTTGATGGACAGTGGATGAACGATACAGAACGGACTGAGGACACATGTATACCACATTTTGGTGGATCAAAACATCACACCTGGATCAAAAGTCATTCCCTTTCTTTGGGGGCCCCAGGGAGCTGAAGTCCTGTGAGAGGGACTCAGGATCTCTGCTAGAGAATTTACTACGCACGTCAATGACAAGTCTCAGGGTTCTTACAGGAAAGCAAGAGCACTTAACTGGCATAAAACTATTCACATGGTTCGACAGCTCGGGGTTCCCATCAGAAGCATAACCAGAGGGGGCAGCACACTAGCTATTGCAGGTAACTCAATGCACCATTTAAGCAGCCCTTCCCCCTCACCGCTGGAGCCATTCTGGGTGGAGAGAGCAATGCGGAGGTCTCTCCTGCGCTTTGCTCTCGCCCGGAATGGCTCCTGTAGAGAGGGAGATGGGCTGCTTATACAGCACATTGAGGCACCTGCAATATTTAGTGTGCACCACGACCCCTCTGGCTCAGCTACTGGTCCCTGTATCTGTATCCTTGCCAGTGGGGAGCTGGGGGGATGGGGTGGTTTTGCACAGATGAATAGGAAGGGAAAGGGTTAAGCAGCCCCGCCTGGCCACTCTCAATCACAGCCGTCAAGGCCACTTTACACTGAAAAAATATATATTGAAGAGAGGAGTAGGAATAATGCAACTGAGGGTGCAATCCTAACCAAGTTTCCTGCAGTGGGATAAGGGCAATGCAGCTCCAAGGTAAGGGAACAAACAATCCCTTACCTTGAGGAGGCCTCCGTGACTGCCCCCTAGCTGAAGGCTGCAGCACATGCTCCATTGACACAACTGGGTCAGAGCTGGGAAGTTAGTTAGGATTGCGCCCTAAGTATCATGTGTAGCTTAAGCCTCAGTTAAATGGTCAGGCAGGCCACGCCTCACCCAGATCACGCAGGAGCGGTCTCTTGTTCTGTGCAGATCTAAGGGACCACCAGCACGCCAGTCCTTGCTGCCAGGGTTTCTTATGGCGCTGCACATGTGCGCGCCGGTGTGTGCACATGCATACAGTCTTAAGATAACACGACCGCTTTTTAATACATGGCGCTGAGCTTCCAACAGCACCCGGCGCTACCAGACGCGGAGTTGTGGGACAGTGGGAACGCGTGGCCACAGGGGATGAGGCAAAGGTTTGGTAGGACAGTGAGAAATGTGGGTGAGTCCCCCTGATGAGAAGCAGTCACTCAGCAGTCACTCTGCGACGTCTGCAGAGGCATTCATGCGCTTGGATGAAGTGGGCATTCCGGGGTCAACGAGGCTCAGGGGCGAGAATCCTGGGAAGAGGACGTCAGGAACGGCCAAGGAACAGGAAGGAGACCAGAAGAGGGACAACCCAGCACCGTCCGTCCGAAGAAGCCGTACACACACAAGATGTGGCTTTTTCCGTCCACAGATCCTATACCAAGGCCAGGCGCAAGGTCCATGCTAACAGCAGCAGCCCAGCAGTGAAAGGGAGGCTCTGTCCGCGTCCATCTGCGTGATTCTTGACTGTGTTGTAGCCTTGCCTCACCTGGATAAACTCCTGACTGGGGATAATCCAGTGAATCCAGTCCTGGTATGAAGTGAGGCGGATGTACACGCCGGGGCGGTTCTTCTCAGCACAGCCTTCCCCCCAGCTCACGATACCCGCCAGGAGCCACTGCTGGTTCATCTTGCACATCAGCGGGCCGCCAGAATCACCCTGCCAGGGGGCACGGAGATGGAGGTGAGACGCATTGCATCCCCAAAGTGGCGTCATTAAAGCAGTGGGCTAGGCCAGGAAGTCCCAGATTCAAACCTCTGCTCAGCTGTGATGTTTGCTGGGTGACTTAGGGCCAGTCTCCATCACTCAGCCTGAGAGAGGATCAAACTGACCAACCCACCCCTGAGACCAACAGAGGCTGTTGCTTCAGGCACAGGCTGCCTGCCCACTTGCCTCCTCTGCTCCTCCTTTTCCTCCCACACCCTGCACTGGAAAGGAAAAAGAGGAATAGAGCAGAAGAGGAAGTGTGGAGGAGAGAAGTGTGATGGGCTAGAGTGTCTCTGGCTGGCTTACAAGCAAGGCTGGCCCAGCTCCGGAGGCAGCCTGCCAACTGCGGCCTCCCCTTACCTGGGGATGCGCCAGTCCCTGTTCCTCCCATTCCCACTCTCTGGATCAGAAGGGTGGGCAGAGTGGAAGGAGAAGCACAGAGGCCAGTGGGGGACTAGCGCAGGTGAGTTTGGGAGCCAGTGGGCTAGAGTGTCCCTGTCCCTCAGAGCCTTCTCGGGTGGCTCTCTAGCCTCCCTCTCCTCTCCCTCCCCACTCCCTTTTCCATGGTAGGAGAGGAGGCAGAGCAGACACTGGCACAGGTAAGGTAGGGCTAGGTTTGGCACACTACTGCAGGCACTGGGAGATCTTAAGAACATAACAACATAAGAAGAGCCCTGCTGGATCAGGCCAAAGGCCCATCTAGTGCAGCTTCCTGTATCCCACAGCGGCCCACCAGGTGCCCCAGGGAGGCATGAGACAACAAGATGCTTGGATTCCATTGCCGCTCCCTTGCACCCGGTACTCTGAAGTAGCCCACCACCAATGTAAGGAGGTTGCACAATCCATCATTGCCTATAGCCCACGATGGACGATGGATCTTGGGCCAGCCTGGCTCCTAAATCACCCAGAGTTCCTTGGAAGAAGCGTGGGATAGAAATGTAACAAATAAACTACACTAGCTGAATAAAACGGGCTGAGGCAATGGCGTATTATCCGTACAGGAATTGTTATTGCAAACTTCAGCTTTTTTCATTAGACTGTAAGTTTGCAAGTCTGATAGGCACACATTGAGAGCGCAATCTGAACCTGGAGTTAGGCCGGCCCAGTTAGGCCAGCAAAGTTTGGCCAGCACAAGGCACACCGTAAAGTATGTCTGGACCACTCTCGGAGTCAGGGAGGTTGGCACATGTCTGTGTGCTGGCCAAACTTTACTGGCCTAACTGTGCCGACCTAACTCAAGGTTAGGATTGTGCTCTGAGGCTCATTTAGCTGATCAAGATCACTCATATCCCTCCCATCAAATGCAGCAGCAGGGAAGGCTAGGATAAGGCTTCAGCTGTGTGCCTTAGGAGTGGATGAATGGGTCTCCAGTGAAGATAAAAGCCACCTCTCACCTTACACGTGTCCTTCATACCCTCCGCATACCCAGCACACATCATGTCATTCTGGATGTGCTTCCGAGGCAGGCTCGGACCCATTTCAATGTTGTAGAGTTTTCTGCAGGTCTGAATGTCTATTATGGGCACTTGGAGCTTCTGGAGCTTCTTTGGAGCTGGCAGGTCCTCTACATTGAAGGGCACAAGGGAAGAAGCATTGAAGGACCCATTCAGGAAGGATAGACCCCTACTCCTCTCCCCCTCTCAAAAACGTAGCAAGGCCGTGACGTAAGAAAGAGCAAGCTGGCCAGGTACATTCAAAATGACTTTAGTCCATACAGCCCAGTATTGCTTACATTAACTGGAGGAAGTTCTCCAGGGTTTCAATGAGAGCTAAAACCCTGGTATGAAGTATTCCCAGGGCTACCAAAACCCTGGTATGAAGGGTTTCCAGGGGTCCCTAGGTTCTTATATGAAGTGTTCCCAGGACCTTGGTATGAAGTGATCCCAGGGCTACCTAGGCCCTAGTTTGAAGTGTTCCTAGGGCTACCTAGGCCCTGATGTCTTCCCAAAGCTAACTAGGACCTGATATAGTTTCCAGGGCAACCTACACCCTGATATGAAGTGTTCCGAAGTCTACCTAGACATTGATATGAAGTGTTCCAAGGTCTACCTAGACATTGGTATGAAGTGTTCCCAGGGCTACTTAGGCCCTGGTATGAAGTGTTCCAAAGGCTACCTAGGCTCTGATGTATTCCCACGGCTACCTAGGACCTGATATGGCTCCCAGGGCTACTTAGGTCCTGATATGAAGATGTTTCCAGGGCTATCTAGACCTTGGTATGAAGTGCTCCCAGGGCTATGTAGACCCTGGTATGAAGTGTTCCTAGGGATGGCAAGAACCTTCTACCTGCAAAGCATGTGCCCTTCCCCTGAGCCATAGCTCTTGGATTGATAAGCCCTTGATTCTGTACCCAACTCGGGGTGGGGGGCATATGTTATGTGTAAAGTTATATATGTACAAGTCTCTACATAGAGGTTTAGTTGAAGGCATGGAAGTCAGGCGATCCTAAGGACCGCATGAACAATCCTCTTGCCCCTGTCTGCACCGAGCACGTTTTTCAAAACAGATGTACGAGTGTGTTGTTGACTCAGCCCATCACACTCCATTGCTTTTTTTCTGAAGGAAAAGAAAAATATGGCACAAGTCTAGGGAAACGACATTGTGGAGGGGAAAAATTGCGTGTCCATTTTTTTTTCTGGAGGGACGATGGAAGGAAAGACGGTCAACATGGGTCCAACCTCAAATGTGACTGCCTCTTGCAAGACTTACGTCCTTCGCTGATATCTCCCCAGCCAGTGACCCAGCACTTCATTCCTGGGGGGAACACCACATTGGAGGCGGGCACACAGATGGGCAGGATGTAGTCAGTGAATCTCACTGGGTAGGCCAGCTTCACCAAGGCAATGTCACCGCTTGTGGCCTCCCCGGCGTACCGAGGGTTTAAGATGATCTCTCCAACCCCGATGGTTTGCCGGTGGTTCCAGGACTTCTCCAACTTGTTGACTCCCAGCAGTATGCTGAATTGGGAGGGATCACCTCCTCTGAAAGGCAATGGATGAAAGATTGTCGTGAGGGATATTGCCATCCTGACCTTCAGCTTGCTCAATATGAGGTTTGGGAGGGGGTTGAAGGTTGCTTGGAACCTGGTTTGACAGACAGGAATGCCCAGAATGTCTCCAATGGCAAGTGGGAAGGGGTGCTTCCATGGCTCATTGTGGCACCTGCAATACTTAACTGTGCCACCTCCTCTGGCTACACTACTATGTAAGGCTAACACAAGTGTTTTGCAGAACAACACTTGCCAGATTCAGGGGTGTAGCTAAAGAAGTGCAGAGGGGTGCGATTGCACCAGGCAACAAGCTTTAGAGGGGCAACGAGCTGAGCTGGTGGCCAAAATTGTGAAAAACTTTGTATGTATAAATAATAGCAACATGTTATATACCATTTGATGCGGAATTTAATACAGAATTCAATGAAATGAACTGGAGTGTAACATAGTTATTCTATCAAAAGTTTATGGCAAAAAACCAAAAAAAATACAACTGTGATGCCACTTCCTGTTGTGATGTCACTTACGGGGCATCATTTTGCCCTCTGCACCAGACTACACTTTCATTAGCTATGCCAGTGGCCAGTTAAAAACAATCCACAAATGCTTTGAAATTGTCACATTCTGGGGTCGGCTAGGGAACGGCTGCAGTTGTTAGGAGACCAGGGCTAGGAAGGCTAGCGGGTTGGAGGCAAGAGCCACTCCTGGGTTACTCACTGAGTAAAGCAATGTGCAGCAGTCACAATCCAGTTACGGTCGATCAAGGCCCCTCCACAAATGTGTTCGCCCAGCTTCCTCAAGCTGACTTGCCAAGGCCATTCGCCTTCCATAGAATCTTCGCCCCCAACGTTCCGATTCAGGACAACTGGACGTCCGCACACTAGGGAAAGAAAGGAGTGCAGAGAGTGATGCTCAACCCTGTGCATCACCTGTATGAAGACAGCCCAGTACAGACATGCCCAGGTATCCAGGATCTCGAGAGTGCCACACCCCTGTGTGCTCCTGGCTGTGACTTGCCCCAGTGCCTTCAGGCTGGGGACAAAGGCAGTGGCATCCATGGAAGACATAGAGGGAGGGAGGGAGGGAGACCTGTTGAGGTCACAAGGCTTAAAGAAACAGCCCATGAGGGGCCAAAGGAAACACTATGCCTTGAAGCTGAGGTGGAGCTAACATGCATAGATTTTATCCAATAAATAGCAGCCAGATTACATAAAAAGAGCCTCTCTGGATCAGACCAAAGGCCCATATAGGCCAGCTTCCTGTATCTTATGGTGGCTCAGCAGACGCCTCAGGGAGCACACAAAGCAAGATACCTGCATCCTGTTGCCATTCCCTGAGGTAGCCTACTACTAAAACCAGATAATTGCACATACCCATCATGGCTTGTAACCTGTGATGGACTTTTTCTGCCATAAATCTGTCCAATCCCCTTTCAAAGGCCAGATTTCACCGCATCCTGTGGCAAGGAATTCCACAGACCAAGTTCCGCATGTTGGATCCATATCAATTAAAACCATGCCTTGACTGCTCTTGCCATTCAATCGCAGGACCTAAGTCACATGTAGGTGTTCCTATCAGGCTGTTATAGGGGTCACCTCAATATGCCTAAGGCGCAATCCTAACTTGCGCCGAAACAGGCAGGCAAGTGGCCTTGTGCTGTATCCAGCGCAAGTTATGAGGCACCAGGAGCCCCCCCCCCAGCACAAGGGCACATTTGCGCCTATGGGCTCCTTGCCCCCCTCTCCAGGCCATGCCCATCGGCCCGCCCACCCCCTGCCCAGGAACGCCTCCCACTTTCCTGCCCTCCTCCCAGAACCTCCCTTGTGCCAGCCGAGTTCGGCTGATGCCAGGGAGGCTCTCTGTCGATGCCTCCTGGTAGTGTTGGCCCAAGAGACATAGCGCTGATGCGGGGATGCTGCTTGGTGTCCCCACATCAGCGCTATTGATGTAGCACCAACCCCAACAACGTTGCATCAGAACTATGTGGGTGCTTGGATTGCGCCCTAAGAAGCAGAAGAATTCAATTGCCTGTTTGGGCTAAATGAAAACTCACCTGGACGGGCACGGGCAAAAGGATAATCTGCAACAGAAAGAAGAGGAATAAATGCAGTCCGTAAATAGGGCACTGGAGGTTAAAGGTGCACAATTGAGGGAAGAGGATGCCCACCCTCCCCTGGGTGACTGTCCTGGAGTCTCCAGGAATCAGCATCAATCTTCAGGTGACAACTGGAGCAGTCTTGGAGACCTATCACTTTGGAGTATCCCAAGCTTTTCACATGTATTTCCTGATAAATACGTTCCCTGTAATGCAAATGAGTAGCTGAGGCTAAGAGCGTAATCCTAAACTGGAGTTAGGCTGGCATAAACTAAGCCAGCAAAGTTTGGCCAGCACAAGGGACACCACAAAGTATGTTTGGACCACTCTTGGAGTCAGAGAGCCCAGCACACAGACGGGAGCCATCCTCCCTGACTCCGAGAGAGGTCCAAACACACTTTATGGTGGCCCTGGTGCTGGCCAAACTTTGCTGGCTTAGTTTATGCCGGCCTAACTCCAGTTTAGGATTGCGCTCTAAGAAGGAGTGGCTTGCCCAAGGCCACATCCCACCACCCCTGGATGGTCCCTGACAATAGCTGCTTTATTTGCCATTTGCCCATAAAGTGTTTTCCCCCCTTAAATTACAATGAATTTCATTTCAGTTTATTTTGAAGGAAATGTGCTGGACTGGATCCAGCTTTTCCCTCCAATGCAATCCACTCCCTGCAACCTCATCTCAAAATACTATATAAGCAATGCAGACAATCGAGTCCAGTCCAAGTTAAATATAATTTAACTGTATTAAATTATACTGCTTCAAATTTTATAACTTGGGGTGTTTTTTTGTTTTGTTTTTTGGTTAAAAACACATTCAAAAAAACCCAAAAAAGCCTTTTGGGTGTTAAAATATCCAAATAAAAACACAAAACACAGCTTTCTGCCTTTCAAGTCACAAAATCTGCAAAACAACAACAACACCGTTTTCAAACACCCCTATTTATAACCCCTGCACCTTTTGTCTCTGGCATAACGCAAGGCCATTTGACACATGGCAAAATGGAGTCATCATCACAGTTTATCTGGGATAATGTTGCTTCATTTCCATCCCATTGCAAACTTGACAGCCACTTCCCCATTGCCTGATTCAGAGTGCAATCCTAACCTGGAGTTAGGCCGGCACAGTTAGGCCAGCAAAGTTTGGCCGGCACAAAGGACACTGTAAAGTCTGTTTGGACCACTCCTGGAGTCAGAGAGGCCACCACACAGACGTGCGCCATCCTCCCTGACTCCGAGAATGGTCCAAACACTCTTTCCGGTGGCCCTAGTGCAGGCCAAACTTTGCTGACCTAACTGTGCCGGCCTAACTCCAGGTTAGGATTGTGCTCACAGTCGTTTCCAGTGCACAAACAAGACTCCCACTGCCACCAGGGAGCAAGGAACCAAACACGAATTGCCTGCCTACAGGCACGAGCAATCAGCAGTACAGCTTGTCTGGATCACAGAGGGGTGATGGAGGAACGTTCCCTCCCCAAGGAAATGTCTTCCCAAGTCCAGCACAAACAAAAACCCAGTTTGCAGTGCCAGGACTCTCCCATCTGTACACCACATTTCCTAATCCATTTCTGCAATTACATGGGCATCTCGTTCGTAAACACACCAGTTCCCTCAGTGAGCACCGCTCGCCCTGTTTTCATGGTGTGCCTATGATTAGTGTGTGAACTTAAATGGAAATAGATCCAGGTCAGGAACTCCTGCCAAATTTCATTGTTCAGAACAATCTGCATAATATACAGCTCAGCAGGGCCAAAACTCCAGGCCTGCGGAGCAGCCCCTTTCAGGAACAGCTCTGTGTTCCTTTTCAGAAGACTGAAAAATAGGAATAAATTGAACCTCCTGCAGCATCAGGGGGACAGGGGGATGAGAGATGGGCTAAATGTGTACATCTTTGATCCATTTCTGCTTTACATTGGTGCTGAACTTAATGTGGCATGTACATTTTAATTACTGGCTGCTGCTTCTAATATTCTTTTTATTATTATTATTGTTAGTTGCATATTAAGCGCTTAGACGCCCCGCAGGCTCTCTAGAGCCACGCATGGCAGGAGACGAGCTTTGGCAATGAAATGAAAGAAATAAATCAGCCAAGTTGGGACAAGCCTCAAGAATGCAGGATCTGACAAATACATTTCAGATAGAATGCCCAAAGCGAGCCGTAAAAGAGAAATAATAGCAATTTGGTAAGCATTTGTGCGCAGGAGCAGCCGGAAACCTATTTTGCTCGATTGCTCCTTAAAAATTAAAAATCCAGGTACATTTACTTGCAATCTAATGGAGACAGGTTCAGTTCACATGGCTTGAATCAACACTGTGTAAGAGTGCAATCCTACCCTGGAGTTAGGCTGGCACAGTTAGGCCAGCAAAGTTTGGCCAGCGCAAGGGCCATCGTAAAGTATGTCTGGACCACTCTTAGAGTCAGGGAGGATGGCTCACGTCTGTATGCTGGTCTCTCTGACTCCAAGTGTGATCCAAACAGTGTCCCTTGTGCCAGCCAAACTTTGCTGGCTTAACTGTGCCAGCCTAACTCCAGGATTGTGCCCTAAGTCGACAGGCTGCAGCAGGGGGGCTGTTGGAAAGGTCTCTTTGGGGGAAGTGAACATTTGCTCACGGACTCAGGGAAAGCCTCCACTGCTACCAAGGGAATCCTTGGAGCTATACCTGCTGCTTAGCAGGCATAAATTCAAGGTGTGTAACAGGGATGGTATGGGAGACAGGCGGGTTTTGCACACTGCCGTGGGAGGGCTCCAGAGCAGTGGTGTCATTCAAATGATTTAGGAACAGGACCTCACTTTTGATTGGCACTTGTCGGGAACCCGGAACCAGCCACGGAGCCCATTAGGATCCGGAACGCCCGTTCTGGTCCGTTCCCCCTGAATGACATCACTGCTCCAGAGGGTGGGCGAAGGCGGCTTGGTGGTGGCAGCTGGGAGGGAGGTGCCACCCCAGGAGCTCCTCAGGCACACCACCCGGGTGCATGCGACCCTCCCCCCACGAATGGTAGGAATGCCACTGCATTTTCCCTGTCCCGCATTCCATACACATGCATTGGTGGTGATGAGGCCATTTTGAGAACAAGCCAGGATATGAAACCAGGATTGCGGAGAGCGTCATCTCCAGGTTTCAAGAACCACAATTCCATTCGCCAGCATCAGCCACCTTTCTCAAGGCCTGCTCAGAACCCTGTTCTGTTTGTTTTTTGTTTTTTTTGACTTGTTGCTCCAAAGGGCCGTGAAGGAAACAGGGTTGTGTTACTTTGGGAGTTTAGCGATTTCCCAACAAGCAGCAGAGCTGCCGATGCCAGGACTTCCCTCGGAAAGGGCGAGGCAAGCGGCCACATCCACAGTCAGGATTCTGGAGGGTGATTCAGCAGCTGCTGACAAAATCCCTCGGATAATAGAAAGCTTGGGACGCTATGTGGATCTCGAGAGTGCCACGCCCCTGTGTGCTCCCGGCTGTGACTTGCCCCAGTGCCTTCAGGCTGGGGACAAAGGCGGTGGCATCCACGGAAGACGTAGAGGGAGGGAGACCTGTTGAAGTCACAAGGCTTAAAGAAACAGCCCACGAAGGGCCACAGGAGACATTGTGCCTAGAAGCATAAGTGGATAGCATGCATAGCAGCCAGATTACATGCATAGCATGCTTACATGCATAGCAGCCAGATTACATAAGAGCCCCTCTGGATCAGACCAAAGGCCCATCTAATCCAGCTTCCTGTATCCCACAGTGGCCCATCAGACACCTCATGGAGCCACAAAACAAGATCCCTGCATCCTGTGACCACTCCCTAAGGTGTGGTACTTAGGTGTGGTACTCCCTAAGGCCTACTTCTAAAATCAGATGTCCAATCCCCCTTTAAAGGTGTCTAGACTAGACTCCATCAACTCATCCTGTGTCAAGGAGTTCCACAGACTAAGGGTGCAATCCTAACCTGGAGTTAGGCCAGCAAAGTTTAGCTGGCACAAGGGACACCGTGAAGTATGTTTTGACCACCCTTGGAGTCAGAGAGACCAGCACACAGATGTGTGCCATCCCCCTGACTCCGAGAGTGGTCCAAACATGCTTTACAGTGGCTCTTGTGCAGGCCAAACTTTACTGGCCTAACTGTGCCAGCAGCACTGAGATGTCTTAAACGCTTGAAAATAATCATCACAAAGAGGATATTATTGTGATTATGTTGCTAACAAGGTACTAACAAATCCTTATTTTAAATCACTTTCTAAATTTTATTTCTATAGTGCCATCAGCATATAAAGTGCTTTGAAAAAGTAAATAGGAGCCAGAATGACAACCCCTGCCCCAAAGCGTGTCCAATCCAAATTTTGACAGTGAGTTGAGCAATAAAGAAGGAAAGAGGGGTACACTGTTTATATTAAGTGAAATTCAAGCAAAGCTGAATCATCCCTTGAACTTTGACACAGTACTGTCAGGTTGGCTCAAATGCAAGATCAAATTTGTCATCTGCATGTTTTGCCTTCAGTATTCATCAGATCAAATTAGAGCCAGACTTGGAAGTCATTAAAAAGCACTCTCCTAATCACATGATGATGAAAACAGCCGGTTGCTGAACGATTACGCCAAGACAGTAGCAGGTGAATGAATGGAGGAGTAGAGGATCAGATCTAATTATGGGGATCATCATTAACTCATTAAGGATCCATTTATCCAACAAAGGGTTTTGGCTTGCAGACTTCACCTGCCAGTTTCACAACAGGCATGCTTGAGTCAAATAATTCTGTGCAGGCATCAGTCCAATAAATATAATTAATACATCCAATAGATATAAACTGGTACAAAATCAATCTGCTTGTTGTATAGATACACCCTTGAAACAGGTACCCTTAGGCACCTGAAACAGGTGCCCTGAAATATGGTTGAACTAAGATGGGAGGGAGTGTTTTGTGACTATTGTTTCCTCCTGCAAATCAAGCCCCCCCCCCACTTCAGCAAATTTTGCATCCCTATGCACAAGGGTGTAAAACTGTTGACAAGGAGTTCAGTATTGGGGAAAGAGGGGATGTAGCCAAATAGTTCCTGCTTGGCATCAGATCCACATTCAAAACATGCATTCCATCCATTGTCCACAACAATGACCACCACATTGCTGTTAATAGGATGCATCTATCGCAGCCCCATGCAAGGGAGCCTTGGTGCATTTCCTCCTGCAGCTGGGAAAACCTCCCCCTTCCCCCATTGCCATGCAAATCAGCAGCAGATCAAGGAGACCAGTGGCATTGAGAACCGGACCAGTGGCATTCCTACAGGGGGGCAAAACACTGAGTGTTGCAGGAGCCTGAGCTCCCGTGTAACGTGGCTCCTTCCCCTTGCCCCCAGAGCCATTTGCGGCTCGGAGAACCAGCTCAGAGGCTTTGCTCCCTGGGCAGCGAATGGCTCTGGAGGTGAGGAGGAGGGGCTGCATTACACAGGAGCCCAGGCTCCTGCAAAACTTACTGTTTTGCCCCCTGTAGAAACACCACTGCTGATATCCGATGAAAACAAATGGCAGAAAGTGCCAATATTTTTGCATCCCTCCAAAAGGCAACTTGAGCAACAAAAACTGACCTTCCCAAACACTTGCCATGTTTGCACCACCTTAACCCTCATTGGCAACCATTCAAATCCCTGCCAGGGGAGCCGACTTGATCTTAACATTGGGGGTGCCAGTAGCTACACCCCCCAACATAGCCACACCCCTTGATGTAGCCATGCTCACACAGCAGTAAAATATGCCCCCACATAGCCACGCCCCTTGATGCAGCCAGTCAGCCAATCAGGACTCCGGAACCAGTGGGATGCTGCCACATCCCATTGTCTCTCCCTGCTGCTGGAACAAGCATGCGCAGTGGTTGCGATGCAAGGTGACCACTGTACATGCTCACACTGCCCTTGGCTTGGCCTGTTTGCCGCTCCACCGGGCGGGCCCTGGCAAAATATGCCTGGCCCAGCAGCGAACAGGCCAAGGGCTACGCGGACATGGGGGTGCCCAGCTCTGTGGAGGTGCTAGACTTTGGGGGTACGGTGCACCCACAAAAAATTATTGTGAGTGCCGACAGCACCTCATCACCCACAAAGTCAGCACTACTGATCCCTGCATCGTTCAAGTCTCACCTTCTCAAATGTTCTCTCACACCCACAGCACCCCACACACACACACACACACATCGTCCCCAGCCCACATGCATACATCACCAGTCACTCACTCCCATTCACCCTGGTTAATCCCATCTGTCACACCATCCAGATTGCCATGCAGGGTAATCAGGCCTTGTTTAAGCACCTGATCCCATAATCCTTCAGATGTCAGAAAACAGTCCCAGAAACCGCGCACACACCCTCCTTCCCCAAATCCCTCCACGCCCTCACTGTGTTACTGCCAAAACAGCAGTCAGGAGCAGGGGGGGTATCCATGATGACAAGCTGCCTAGTTCAGAGGTGGGTCCAGGAACAAGTATTGGGGATATATAACCCCAATAAACTTATCTATAACCCAATAAATGAAAATCTAAATGAAGAATGAGACTGGGGTCCCACTGTCAATACTACCCCCCTCTTGCAACCCCCACCCCATTGCCACCCACTCCCCACTCTAGTTACACCCTTGCAGCACCTTCCACTATGTCTATGTTCACTATTTTTGTTAGAGCCGAAAAAGTACTAGTGAAAACAACTTTAGCACAGTTGCTAAGAACCAGAGCAGGACTGGGACACCATCTCCTGGTACCTGAAGGGGCACTCCAGATGCATCCCCCTTTACATGGTGGTGCTCAAGTCCAGTGGTACAACTTTTTTCCCTCCCAAAAGTTGCAGCGACCCCACAATGGAGGCTTTGCAATCCCATTGGAATCCTAAGGTTGAAGACCACTGAATAAGGACATTAATCCTCGTACTTAGCGTAAATCTGCTGCCCTGTAGGTTCTAATCCTGACACCAGAATCCACAGAGAGTAAGCAAATTCTCCCCTTCATCTGTGGGACAGCCCTTCAGGTAGTTGTAGACATTCACCTGAGTTACATGCTCCTGAGGTTATGAACGAAAGAGAGGCCTTGCAGAATGAGCTCAAGTTCCACCGAGTCCAGCAACCACTCTGTGGTAACCCCAGCAGACACCCTTTTGCCCAACCAAACTCTCTTCGACTCTGGATAAACTTTGTACATGTCATCAGCAGGCTGAGGGAGATAGCTAGGAGGGATCTTCTGGTATTGCTCACCTCCCTCTAGCCAAGTTCCCTTTTCTGTGGAACTTTGTAACCCAAAGGAAATACTTTCAACCACTATGCCTCTTTCCCTTTTGCAGCTGGAACTGACAGGCAATCCACCTGCTGTAGCCTTCAGGAACGTGGTAAGCGTTTCCTATTTAGGAAGGCCACAATTTACTGATAGGCTTTGGACGATATGCAATGAATCACCTAGAGAATCCAACTCCCTATTGCTTCAGAGCACAATCCTAACCAGGAGTTAGGCCGGCATAGTTAGGCCAGCAAAGTTTGGCCGGCACAAGGGCCACCATAAAGCACATTTGAACCACTCTCGGAGTCAGGGGCGATGGCGCACATCTGTGCCTTGGCCTCTCTGACTCCGAAAGTGGTCCAAACATACTTTACGGTGTCCCTTGTGGCCAAACTTTGCTGGACTAACGGTGCCGGCCTAACTCCAGGTTAGGATTGCACCCTCAGAATCGCCTCAGCAGCAAAGGTGGTTTTGCTCCTCCTAAACTGCTTCTTTTGAGAGTGAAAAAGCAGAAGGGGAGAGACAGAGAGAGCACGTCTGAAAGGACTATGAGTTCAGTTCTTCCTACTGAAAATGAATTCCCAAACAGAGTATGTAGTTCAGCAGCACACTAGCCCTTAATTTGAAAAATGAGAAGTCGCTGCTTCATACTGACTCAGAACCTCACTCTAATTACCTTAGCGCTGTCAGCCCTGACTGGAAGTAGCGAAGGCAGTGTTTCCCAAACTATGGTTCAGGACCCACCAGTGGGTCACAAGCCCATTTTTGGTGAGTCGCAAAAAGTTCCTGAAATAATTTTTTTTTAATTTGAAAGCACCTTTGCCCAGTTTGCGGAGGAAACTGGCGGCAGCGGGCAATCTGGATGTAGAGATGGCTTATGACTGGAATGCTAACCTGTGGTCTGAGGTAATTTTCATACCTCCAATATAAAGTGGCACATTTTCCAATTTTCTCTAGTAATTGGCATGTTGTAGGTCACATTTGAACCCAGTTTTTTCTGGTCTGGAAGTTCCTAACTGCACGTATTGCTCTCCATTTCAGCCTTGTGGGTACTCTGGAATGACTAATGGTTTGGAGGTATAATCTTTGAAGTCTAGCAAATATCTACACACACATACAACAATATACAGGCCTGCCCTGGTATCTGCTGGAGTTCCGTTCCGGACCCTACTCTGGAAACCTAAAACCGTGGATACTGGGAATGCATTTTAATGGCAGCTGATGCTAATGAAAAGCAGCATAGAAATATTTGTAAGAATAATGCTGCTAAAAATTATGACTGATATTTGAAAACAGTGTGTGTTCTGTCATTTTTCTAGTTTAAATGAACTAATTCTGTTCGCCACTGAGTATTTATCTACAGAGAAGTGGGATATAAATATTTTGAAATGAATGACGTTAATAAACAAGTCACCTGGCATATATTTTACACGAAGACAAGGCACAAGCAAACAAAACTAACAGTGTGGTCCTAAGCAAATCTAATCAGAAGTAGTAAAGTTGAAGTAATAAACCTGTAAACATACACCAGTAAGCACCAGTAAATATACACCAGGTGAGGGGCAAGTAATTAGGTAAGTGTCTGGAATATCACGGCTGAAAACGTGTTCAGAGATCAGATATATCTAATGACCAGGACCGCGGGATAAACTATGGAGGCTTCTTTCACCATGTCACTCTGTTTCGGTGTTCCCAGGGAGGGTAACCTGCTGACTGCTGTTGGGATGAGAGCAGTGTTGGTGCCAGGTGGCTGGGACCCCTGGGTCAAAGCTATGCATTGGGGCGCTCCTCAGCTGCCCCAATGGCAAATTGGACCCTAACCCTGCCATAGGTACTGAACATCCAGGGGCTGGCTCAACCATTAGGATCTCTCTAGTGGACATGGGCCAACAGCCAGAGTCCAACGTAGCCAACTCTCCATTCTCTCCCCTCCCGCCGCCCTGGCATGAGCATGATCGGATAGCTTCCCCCCCCCCCTGGATAACTCAATGAGCTCAGATTTAGATTAGCACAATAATGCATTAATTTAGGGGATTCACTACCGCAAGGTGTGATTATGACCACCCTTTAAGTACCCTGATTTATTAACACCAAAACAGAGCATGCTGTGGGATATCTACAGTAAGTCACATTGGGGGGATCTGGAGCATGATTTCCCCCCCCCTCCACAATCCCAGGGGATGCTGGTGTCAGCTCTCAAATCTACCCCACACTAGGCACCATTCCCTCCTCAGGCACCCTGGATCTCCGAACTACTGGATCTCAGACCCATTCTTGACTGTCAAGATCCCTCCAGCCTCCTAGGGACAGGGCGATCTGTTCCTTCCAAACCCTTACCTTCGTAGGACGATCTGATGTTATCGCAAGAGTTATATCCATAATACTGCTGTAGGCAGTTCCCTTTTCCCATCATCAGAGTAGCTATTAACACCAGCAGCAGATGTCCTGCAAATGCAGGTGCCCCTTGTTGTGGTGCCATGTTTCACCCTTTTGGGGGGGGGGGATGACCCACTGGAATCTGCTATCAATTTAGTCTTTCCAGGATGGGAGAACAGCAAGAGGGGTGCCCTCTAGGTGACAGGGCTCCCTTCTCTCCTGCGATGCAGATGCTTTAATAGCTCATCCTGAGACAGGCAGATGCAATGTGACAAAACTGGTTCGACAGATGTACCAGGTTTGTGTGTGTGGCGTCTGTCAGCCAAGTGGGAAGCCAACAGCTGGGAGCCTGGCATCCCGAGTCACTCTGTGCTCCTGAATGTGCCAGTTCCTGGCAAAAAGAAACATACACATGCCAAGCAAGGAAGATATTGAGCCTATGGCGGAACCACTGTTCTTGGGAGAGGTTTGCTGATTGTTTGGGCCAACTGGACTCTGATACTTCCTAACCATTTCGTGCATGAAGAAGAGGCGCGTAAAGTGGATACGTTATGGAGGAGGCAAGCCACAATCTAGAAACTCCTTTATTAGGTCCAACCAAAATGATACAAAGTTGTGAGTCTTCTTTCCTGTTTTGCCAGACCCTTGGTTCATAGAGCTCAGTGTTGCATTTAGTAACTGGCAGAAATTCTTCAAGCTTTCCGAAGGCTTTTCTGGCACTTTAATCTGGGACTTTCTGCATGACACACATGTGATGCTCGACAGAGCTAAGGCTTCTCCCAAGCCTCTCCTAGATCTCCTAGATCCTGGATCAACTTCATATTGTTTTCAGGTAATATAAGATAAATCTTGTACCACATTGGTCTTCAATAGATGGCTCAGGATCTACATGGGTCCCACCCTTTCCAAAACTGTGTAACCCAAGAAGTGCTGCCACTATTTGAAAAAACAAACCATCCCCAAGAGGACTGAAAGCTAGGGCAAAACTCAACTATACTGGAGAAGAATGGAAGAATACTGTTGTACAGGATCTCTGATGATTTGCCAAAGTACCTTTTTGTGCACCTTCCCATTATTGGCTGCTCAAAGGCAGAAGCAATCCAGGTGTTTCTACTTCTGTTCTGCCAACTATATGGTAGCATTATTCCCTTTCCAATTTGTGTGCTGCGTCTGCTTTAGTTCTGCACATTTTAGCGGAGCAAGGAAATTGGTGTGGAGGATTCAGCAATAACTTGCTGGCTTTCTTTGGTGCTTTCTCCGTTCTGCTGGCAAAGCTGTCATCAGTTCTCGCTGCCGTTTCGTTATCGTGTATCAGGTTGCTGATTAGAAATCTTCTAAGTAATACGCTTGTTTATATTATTTACGCACGCATCCCTATCTGTCCATCTGCAGTTCCTTTAAAATTAGCAAAGCTTTGGAAGGAAGAGAGAGCATGCACAAGCTTTTCTTATCCTTCAAAAATCTGACCTTAGAGAATGTAGTTGGTGGCAGAGATTGCAATCAATAGTGCTGCGGCTAGATGGATCACTGCCTAGCAGTGATTTCTCTCCTTAACTCACCTTCCTGGAACATTTTCTATGCCTTGGGAGACAACTAGCCGAGCCAAGAGAAGCTTTTCAAGAACATTGGGCCATATCAGGAGATCTGGGCAGACCAATGAAGAATGGACTTTTTGTATTCTGGGCAGTTAAGAAGGGCATTTGTCCCTTCACCTCCATGCATTTCCTACCATACAAAGCTGTTACATACCAAATCGGGCCAGGGGTGAGCCTAGCAGGGAGGTCCAGGGGGTCACATGGGCCAAGGCAGCAGCAGAACCACCATCCCCGGCCTCACCACCACCCACCCACATGAGTAGTCACTGCCCTTCAGAGACTTGGAACCACCTCCGGAAATTCTTCGAGCATTACTTCCTGTTTTTGTCGAAAACTGGAAGAAACTCTTAAAACCTGTCTGCCGTCATGACCAAGCAATCTGGACCGTGGGGAATCTGATATCCTTGACTTGCTAGTGTTCTGTGTGAGGTCAGAAGGGGGAGAGGAAGAAGAGGAAGAACATCCAAAGACAGAACTTTGTGACCTAGACTGGTCTATTCCAGGAAATATTTTACGACTTCATCCTCCTGCTTATGTCTGCTGGTTCTAAGATTTAATCCACAGATGTGTGTGTGTGGTGGTGGGGGAATTCCATTGACATGTTTGGGATTGCACATAACTGCCTTACTAACTTCCAGAGTTTTTTCCAGACCTCAGAGCGCAATCCTCACTTGGAGTTAGGCCAGCACAGTTAGGCCACCAAAGTTTGGCTGGCACAAGGGCCACCATAAAGCATGTTTGGACCATTCTCCAAGTCGGGGAGGTTGGTGCACATCTGTGTGCTGGCCTCTCCAAGAGTGGTCCAAACGTATTTTACGGTGTGTTGGCCAAACGTTGCTGGCCTAACTGTACCGGCCTAACTCCAGGTTAGGATTGCGCTCTCAGTCACTGCTTGGACTGGGCCAATCATTTTCTTTCATCATCACCTCCCTCGGGACCCTCCCACGCACCTTCCCCTCTGCTGAAACTTCAATCCTGGCTCCTCCTTCCACCCACAGCAAATACAGATTTTTCTTCTGTTTTATAAGTGTCTAGTGGAACTGGAAAAACAACCAAAACACAATGCCCAGCACGATACACTACATGTTAGCACCAATCTAAGCCACTTGATGCATCCACCTGAAAATATGTCATCGGCCTCTCCAGACTCAATTACTAGAACTTCCGTATCTGAATTTCACCAGTTGGGGTTTCACTAGTCCCAGCTTCTCTGTTCAGTGAAATTTTCCCTTGATTCTGCAAAGTCCCAGTCTGAGGGCACCTGAGACGGACACTTGGGTGAAGTTAAACTGCTCAGCACCTCGATGGGAGACTGCATGGGAAACCCTAATCCAGAAGGCCCTTATCACTGCGTACTGCCGATGAAAATGTCTCCAACGTGCCGTAAAGCACATCCAAGACTCGCACATCTATGCCCATGCTGGGGCAGCGCACATTCGGAGCCAGGCCCTAACGCGAGCAGCTGGCCAGCCAGTGCTCTAGCAGGGCCGGCCACCATTAAGCCCTGCTAACTGGGCACTTTTCCAAGTGGTGTCCTCTTATATTTAGCAGGGGGAGAGCAATTGTCCCTCTTCACCCCAGCACAGTGTCTTTCTCCTGGCTGTTGCTGGTGGTGTTCTCCATCCTTTTAGATTGTGAGCCCTTTTGGGACAGGGAGCCATTTAACCTTAATGTTATTATTTGCCTGTAAACCGCTTTGTGAACTTTGTGTTGAAAAGTGGTATATAAATACTAGTGATTGATTGATTTGGGGTGGTGGGAGACAGGGAGGGGGGAAGAACCAGGGGAGGGAGGGGAGGAGCCAACCAAGGTAGAATGAGGTTGTCAACCTACCTTGCCCCCTCTCCCACAGCAGGATTGCTTCCCCTTCATGACTCTTGTCCAATATGTATAGATATTTAGAGATATCCCATGTTAATTTTTGGAAGGCTGTGTCTGCTTCCTCTACCCAACAAAGCAGCACTGCCAGCTCTTCCCAGAAGGATAACTAGAAGTGAATGGTGACAATTTCTCTCCTCTGCTTGGCTAAGCGGCATATGAAACTGGCCAACATCTTCCATCAGACATTTCCCTAGCTGATGGTTTTCCCCATGGCACAACATACATGAAATTCCATACATAAAACAACATACAGGAAGGAGGTTTAGTCGAGAGGGTTAAAGCCTCTGTTTGCCTGAAGATAAGATCCGAAGGTCGCCAGTTCATGAACACCGGAAGTTTCCGTGAGTGGCAGACCTTGAGAACTGCGACTGATAAGAGCTGAGCTGTCTCCAGCTGCCTGTGAGAGAGGAGATGTGCTGGGCCAGCTGTTTCTTTGGTGGGAGCAGAGAAGCCATCTATCAGCCAGCAGGAAGGCAATCGTGCGGCCAGAAAGAAGGACTAGACCACGAAAGTTCCATCTGTATGTTGTTGTAGTTCTTGAAAGACAGAACTTCTTTGTAATTTGTAAAAAACCCTTGGGGGTTTAGAGAAATAAAGCCTGCCTATGTAAACCGCCTTGAATTAAAGTCAGAGGAGCAATCTAATGACCAAAGAAAGGTGGTATATAAATACTAGTATCATCATTGTTGTTGTTGTTGTTGTTGTTGTTGTTGTTGTTATTCCAAACAGCTGAAAGCCACATGCGCAAATACGATGGGCAAATAGCCAACTATGACCTTGCAGCAAAGGCTAGCTTGGCCAGAACAAGAGAACAATGTTCAAATGTAGCTCTCTGATCATTCCCATTGAAACAACGGTCCTGCAATAATCACATTCACCAGTTCTCTCAAAAATAAGCATGAATGCAGAGCAACCCTATATGTGTTTATCCAAGGAAGTGTGCATCTGTTGGTAGCACATTCTGAGCAGGTGCGCTAAGAACCCAAAGTCTTTACAGGCCTGCCCATGACAGACAATTCAACTTCAGACAAGCCCCAGTGATTTTGGATACCTCCTTTTCCTGGCATGTAACATGAAGATAATGATCACTTCTTAAGCAAGGGTGTGCCAGGTCCCATTAGCAAATGTGCATAGCGCACTTTGGAGGTGCTGTGCAAGCACTGCTACAGTTATTGCGCACTATGAAGGACTAACTCCGACAACCTCGGTACAGACTGGCAACTAGAAACCTGGGATTTTTTTTTAAGAGATAATATTCCCCTTAGGATGCAATCCTAACCTGGAGTTGGGCCGGCACAGCTAGGCCAACACAGTTTGGCCGGCTCAAGGAACACCGTAAAGTGCGTTTGGACCACTCTCGGAGTCAGGGAGGATGGCACACCTCCTCCCGCTCCATCAGCCCTGCGCCCAGGGCATCGGCTCCCTCCCTCAAAGTGGTAGGACTGCAACTGTTAATCAGCCCAATCTGAAAGTGACTTGAGAAGAATAAACCAATTCAGTGAAATTTACTAGTACTGTGAGAGTCTGCTTAAGACCCTTGAGCAGCGGGGTCATTCACCCGGTACGCTGGGCAGGACTTATCTTTGAGCGGCAGTCCGCCCGTTGCATCACGCCGCGTTCCGCCGCTTTCCCGCCCGCCGGGGCGGGCAGGAAAGCGGCGGAACGTGGCGTGATGCAACAGGCGGACTGCCGCTCAAAGGTAAGTCCCGCCCAGCATACCGGGTGAATGACGCCGCTGCCCTTGAGCCAGAACTTTTTTCCACCAAGTTTTTGTCCTGGCACATATACCCTTCTATTGCCTCTAGTAGTTATTTGTCCAGGGTCAATTCTTGTAGGGCGAATGGAGAAGAAATGTATTTATTTTCCAAGAAAAAAAGTCTAGGCTTGGAGTGGTAGGTATCTTTTGCCTGAACGTAGCTGTTAGCTTAACGCTTCAATGGCCCTACTGAATCCAACTTTATTTGATTCAATGCACAAGCTGAGGCATGCCTACTCAGAATTAAGGTCCATTAAATGCAAGGGGATTTACTCGCAGGAAAGCGTATACATAGAGTGGCAGCCTCAGAGTTTGGCCTGAATGACCCCGGTGCCTTTTCAGGTCAAGGCCAGATTCTGATCTTCTGTTGCAATGAATGCTGACGTGCGTGTAAACTAAACAGGCCCAAGGCTACTTTGGACTCAGAGAGGCCTCGCCACAGTGTTGATCTTCAGAAGCCAGAAGGAGTCTGAGGTGTTGTAGCAGGTTAAGCAATTAACCGCCTCATTAAGCTTATATAAAGCCGGGAAGTGTTGCAAGGTAGGTGTGGCTTGTAGGATTCAGGCAAGGTGACGTGATGAAAGGTATTGTGCAAATCTTGTCAGGAGAATGCAGGCGCAATCCTAACCTGGAGTTAGGCTGGGACAGTTAGGCCAGCAAACTTTGGCCAGCACAAGGGCCACCACAAAACATGTTTGTCAGGGAGGATAATGCACATCTGTGTGCTGGCCTCTCTGATTCCAAGAGTGGTCCAAACGTGCTGTACTGTGTCCCTTGTGCCGGCCAAACATTGCTGGTTTAACTGTGTCGGCTTAACTCCAGGTTAGGATTGCTCCCTATATGTGAAACAGAACTTGTTATTTAGTAACATGCTTTTATTTAAAAGAATTATATCCTGCCTATTTGAATCTCAAGGAGGCTTAATAACAATAACAATAACAATAATAACAATAACAATAACAATAATAAACACCATTTAAAAATACAATAATAAAAGTCAAACAATTAGTCCATAAAATCTAAAACCATTGGCGTGCAGATCCCTTAATTCCATAGCAGCACAGAGCAAATTCTACCTAAAACAACAATATAAGCTACTAAAAACAACCACCCTGCAGCTTATTCCCCCCCAGCAACAACCCACCCACATCTGAAAGGCCAATGGAAGCAAACCGTTTTCAGCCCCTCTGGTATGCATGTGCTGCTAATGTGATCAGGGAAACCGCACAGAGCCTGGGAGCATTCAACCCTTTTCTCCTGCACAGATTTCCTGAACTAAAAATCTCTCCTCAACCTGCTGTATTCTTTGCCCAGGAGGATGAAGAGAGATACATGCCTACTGAACACCACCTAACAAAAGGATTCTACAGATCCAACAGGAACTTGTAGGGGAGGCTCTAGGAGGATTTCCTGCTGTAGGTGGGGGTTGGACTAGATGACCTTGTGGGTAACACCCATGATTCTTTTACCTCACCTTCAAAATCTTCCATAGCCATGCCCTTCCCCAACACCCCTCTCTTTATCCCTCTGCCTTCATATCGCATGATATGACCATCACTTGTCCAGCTCTGGCCTGTTCTAATTCCCATCTAGTAATAACTGAGATGTCCACTAATTGAAGGACACAGTGCAATCCCACAGTGCATATTCACTCAGACGTAAGTCCTACTATGTTAAATGATGGTATGTCAGTGGTTCCCAAACTGTGGGTCGGGACCCACCAGTGGCTCATGAACCAATTTCGGGTGGGTCGCGAAGCACCAGGAGCATCCATATTGAAAAGATGGGAAGGTGGGATGCTGGAAAGAGGGAGGGCTGTGTAGTTGTTTTGCACAGAAAGGCTGTGAATCCTTTCTGATTCACTTTGCGCTTGGAAAATGGCAGAGAAATAACCCAATGTATTGCAGCATTCTCAGGAAAGCAGCAGGTTCGGGCATCATCACAATGACAGCACTTCTGGCCATCACATCACTTCCAGTGAATCCTGGACAGATGGTCATTCTAAAAAGCGAGTCCTGGTGCTAAACGTTTTGAGAACCACTGGACTATGTTACATGAGGTCCCTATTACTTGCCTACCTCTCAGATCTCCTGCCCTCTTAGATGCCTCCATTCAATTTGTCCCTTATGCCTCCCCAGCACCACTTCTCTGCTTTACACCATTCCTGTGAAGCCTTTGACCCTGAGCACAAACACACCAATTCTCTTTTGCAAGGAAGCCTAAATATGTATACAGGCATGCCCCAATATCTGCTGGGGTTCCCTTCTGGATACCCCCTGCCCCTGGCTGCAACAAGGTACAACAAGGAGATTTGTTTAATGTTCCCCTATCTTTTTAATAGGCATCCCAGTATCCATGGCATCTGTGGATAACTGAAACCATTTATACCAAATCAGTGGATACTGGGGCATGCCAGTACATGAAATAATTGTGCAATCTCCCATTGTTCGTCCCGTCTGCACTTCCCTCTCCTTCCTCTGTTGTCTCCCTTGTCCCAAGTTTAGTTTGCAAGCCTTTGGGGACAAGAACCCTTCTCTTTCTTAGGAAAGGGCCACACAGAGATTTCTGCTCTGTCCTCCCATATTATTGTAAACACATGTACTGCCTGGCATTGCTGCATCCTAACTTTCATGATAGTGGAGGCAGATCTTTAAGGAACTCAAGAGGCCAGCCAGCCTTCCTCATTGTTTCCTACTCATCACGAGATCTATGACTCTGGAAGGTTTTCGAAATGGGAATGCACTCCTTGGCCCTCACATGTTGATTGCCGATGTGATTTACATGGGGGTGTTGTGACGGTGACAGGTTGCAGTTTGGAGGGAATGCAGAAGGCGTTCGTTCTCCCTATTCAAGGAGTTGCCGTTGTCATAAAAAAACAGCTGGGATTAATCATCCCAGGATGAATTGCACTATTCTGAATGCTAATTAGATACACCAATTATCAGTGGATTGGTCTGCACTGTTGGGTTTATTCCATTCAAAGAACTGTGCATAAGGTTCCTTTTCTTTTGTCCGAGCAACAACTGAGATGAGGCTGAGAGTGGCCCAAGATCACCCAGGAAGCTTCCTGGCTGGGTGGGGGTTTGAGCCTGGATCCTCCAGGTCTAAAGGCACAATCCTAGCCAACTTTCCAGCACCAGGTACAAGCAATGCAGCTGTAGAACCAAGAAGGTCTCCGTGACTAACACTTCTCTGCAGAATGCAGAACATGCCCCATTGGCTCAGCTATGTCAGTGCTGAAAAGTTGGTTAGGATTGTGCCCTGGTTCCAATTCCAAAACCACTATACCAGCCAGCAAGAAGGGAGAGAGGCGGCCCGCATTGTTGTTGTTCAGTCACTAAGTTGTGTCTGACTCTTCGTGACCCCATGGACCACAGCATGCCAGGCTCTCTGTTGTCCACTAGCTTCCTGAGTTTGCCCAATTTCATGTCCATTGCTTCGGTGACACTGTCTAGCCATCTCATCCTCTGCCGCCCCCTTCTCCTTTTGCCTTCAATCTTTCCCAGCATGAGGGTCTTTTCTAAAGAGTCCTCTCTTCTCAGGAGGTGGCCAAAGTATTGGAGCTTCAGCTTCAGGATTTGTCCTTCCAGGGAGCAATCAGGCTTGACTTCCTGGAGGATTGACGGTTGGATCTCCTTGCAGTCCAGGGGACTCTCAAGAGTCTTCTCCAACACCATAATTCAAAAGCATCTATTCTTCGGCGCTCTGCCTTTCTTATGGTCCAGCTCTCACATCCATACATTGCTGCTGCCCGCATTAGCACCCCCTTAAGGCTGGCACCTGGGGTGGTCTGCCCCCTCACCCCCTCTTGCTACACTACTGCATGGAAAGAAAGGGCCACACCCAAACCAAGAGAGAATTCAGATTGTATATTCGCAATGTGGGTGAGTGTGTTTTCTGTAGCTACCCAGTATACTCTCTCTGGCCATCAGCAATTAAGAAAATATTTGTAAATCTTGCAAAAAGCAGTTCCAGATGTTGCCTGAATGTCTTTCAGCATCTAGGCCAACAAATAGGGGCAGAGGCCTCCAAGACAAAAATGTATAGCATTTGGGGGCATTTGTCAAGTTTCTATAAAGAATGCGACCCCTTGTGGCCAAAAAGTGGAAGAGCCATGTATTTCACTTGGTTGTGAAAGGTTTTTTCAACGAACATCCAGGACAGAGGAACTCAATAAAATGTTTCCTCATGCAGACAGCAGTGACCATTTAAGCCCTTAACTCTGTGTCAACACAGTGTATTGTGGTAGTGCGTGTGTGTGCGCATGTGTGTGTTTAAGGCAAATTAGGCAGCTGAAAAAGAGGTGGAAACTAAAGCAAGCTGGTATTCTGATACCATTATGTTGACCCACTGGTGTACAAAGTGGGTAGCCAGGGGTCACCCAGGGACCAAACTGCACGGGGGGGGGGTCTGAGAGGCAGCCCCAAGATGTTTAAACTTATTTTAATACTGTGTGCATTCGCTCACACATACAGTTCAGTAAAAGAAAATGTTGACTGTGCTTTTTCACTGGCCTTTATTGTTATTCATTTCTTGTCATGACTATTGCTGAAAATAATTTTGTAATGGGGAGGTGCCGAATGACCTTGACATCCCACTGTGTTGACCAGTTAATTACTGCTAATGGCCTAGGTTAGAAAGAAAATACTTTTTTACCCAGCACGTAGTTTGTAGAACTCCTTGCCACAGGATGTGGTGATGGCGTCTGACCTGGATGCCTTTAAAAGGGGATGGGGCAGATTTCTAGAAGAAAAGACTATCACAGGTTATAAGCCATAATGGGTATGTGCAACCGCGGCCCACCAGATGCCCCAGGGAATACACAAGACAACAAGATACCTGCCTCCTGTTGCCACTCCCTTGCATCTGGCTTTCTGAGGTAGCTTACTTCTAAAACCAAGAGGTTGCACACACCTGTCATGCCTGTCACCTGTGATGGGATCTGCCGAATCCCTTTTAAAGGCATCTTCACCATCACCAGATCCTGTGGCAAGGAGTTCCACAAATTACATGGTGAGTAAAGAAACATTTTCTTTGTTCTAACTCTCCCAACACTCAATTTTAATGGATGTCCCCTGATTCAGGTGTTGTGAGAGAGGGAAAAGAACATCCCTCTATCCACTCTATCCACCCCCTGCCTTTTTTCTAGAGTGAAGAGCCCCAAATGCTGTAGCCTTTCATCGTTAAGGAGGTGCCCCCGCCCGGTAATCATTTTGCTCGCCCTCTTCTGCACCTTTTCCAGTTCCACTATGTCCTTGATGTCATTTGCAAACACATCATCTGCAATTATCATTCTCCCCTGCAGAGGGCAGGATTGCCTCTCTCTTGCTGTTGTACACACCTGCAATGAAACAACTCAAAGCCTTTGGTTTCTCCTAACCTGAGGGTGTCTCACCTTCATCAAGAAAGAGCCGACCATGATCTCCCTTGTCCCTCCTCCTGCCCCAGTGGCCTGGGGTAAGCCGAAGAAGTTGAAACTCCTAACCTCCGTAGTCCATCATTAAAGTGTGAGCTGGCCAGAAACTTCAGGTGTGGGGGAGGATGACTCAGATACAGTGTCTGGTATGCATGTCAGATTAGGACCAGGGGGACTGGGTTCAATAGTCCACTCCACTTTGAAGTTGATTAGGTGGCCATAACCCAAAATAAAAAAGACAACAATAACATTTCTACATCTCTACATTGATTGATTGATTGATTGATTGATTGATTGATTGATTGATTGATTG
>JAJKFI010000130.1:2560237-2571208 GCA_029204185.1 Lerista edwardsae | reverse complement strand
TGATTGATTGATTGATTGATTGATTGATTGATTGATTGATTGATTGAGAGCTCAGGAGAGAGATCATGGGGTGCTGGTGGACAATTCAATGAAGGTATCGACCCAGTGTGCGTCAGCAATTAAGAAGGCCAATTCCATGCTTGGGGTCATTAAAAAAGGGGTTGAGAATAAAACAGCCAATATTATCATGCCATTGTACAAATCGATGGTAAGGCCACACCTGGAATATTGTGTCCAGTTCTGGTCGCCGCATCTCAAAAAGGACATAGTGGAGTTGGAAAAGGTGCAGAAGAGAGGGACAAAAATGTTTACGGGGCTGGGGCACCTCCCTTATGAAGAAAGACTGCAGCGTTTGGGGCTCTTCAGTCTAGAAAAAAGGCGCCTGAGGGGGGACATGATTGAGACATACAAAATTATGCATGGAAGGGATAGAGTCGATAGAGGGATGTTCTTTTCCCTCTCTCACAACACCAGAACCAGGGGGCATCCGCTAAAACTGAGGGTTGGGAGAGTTAAAACAGATAAAAGGAAGTACTTTTTTACCCAGCGGGTAGTTAATCTGTGGAACTCCTTGCCACAGGAGGTGGTGATGGCATCTGGTCTTGATGCCTTCAAGAGGGGATTGGACAGATTTCTGGAGGAAAGGTCCATTGTGGGCTATAGGCAATGATGGATTGTGCAACCTCCTTACAAAGGTGGTGGGCTACTGGTACTGGGTGCAAGGGAGTGGCAACAGGATGCAAGCATCTTGTAGTCTCATGCCTTCCTGGGGCACCTGGTGGGCCGCTGTGAGATATAGGAAGCTGGACTAGATGGGCCTTTGGCCTGATCCAGCAGGGCTCTTCTTATGTTCTTATGTTCTTATTGATTGATTATATGGGTTTTTATTCTGCTTATCTTAAAAGTGGCTTATCTATGAAGTGGCTTGCAGCCGAAATTACAAACATAAAAACCCAGTAAAATACAATGAAAAGAGTATTTAAAACAGCTTAAATCCGGGGTCAGCAATGTTTTTGTTAAAAGGGGCCAGGCATTTAGCAGTGATGTCATCACGTCAGCCCCGATCATCCAGGTTGCAGAGTTCATAAAATCTTCTGCCAGGCTTCCTGCCTAGTTTGTCACAAGCCTGGGTGGGCGGCTCCACCATTCTCCATCTGGCACACAGCAAATTGGGTGGGCGGCTTCAAGCTCTAGGTAGGCCAGATGATTTTGGGAGGCAAGCCAAATCCAGCCCATGTGAGGTTTCCAACCCCTGGCTTAAAACATTTGAAGCAGTAAAAAAATGTCAGGAGTAAAAATATATTTAGAAAACAGAGTTGGAAAAGGGAATGCTTTTCCAAACAAAAAAGTGTTCCTTTACACACACACACACACACACACACACACGCACGCACGCACGCACGCATGCATGCACGCACGCATGCATGCACACACGCACGCACGCGTGCACATACACCCCACAATCTAGATTTGCAGCCTTTCCCCCACTAAAGGAGGACAATTTACTGGGTGGAGACCTTGAAATATAGCAATATGAAAGGCTCTACCTCCTGAAGCTCTAGCAGTGATTCAACCCTTAGCCATGCACTGGGGAGGAGGTGATTCATTGAATGCAGACCTTTGGGAATCTAGTCTTGTCACCAGGAGCTCAGTGGCATAACAAGATAGAAACAGGAGTTAGGAATGGGCTGAGTGAGTTATATTATTCGTCATGTAAATGTCTCTGAATTTGTCATCGCGACGGAGTGCGCAACATCAAGTTTACAAGATCAGGACAGAGAAAAACAATGAATGACACCAATGAATGACACGATTCCCAAGCAACAACCAACAGGAAATCTATTGAAAGCAGTGAATGAAGACATTCCCAGAAGGTGACGTGTGGGATAAGAAGAACTGATAAACAACAGCAAACAAAGTGAGACAAAAATAAATGAATGAGAAATATGCACAAGGAACAGTCATAGAAAAACTTACAAAGGGTATTGCTTTTTAATTAGAAAATATAGCATCAGGTTATGTCATTAAATGCACAATCCTAACCTGGACTTAGGCCAGCATAGTTAAGCCAGAAAAGTTTGGCTGGCACAAGCGCCACCGTAACGTATGTTTGGACCACACTCGGAGTCAGAGAGGCCAGCACACAGACGTGTGTCATCCTCCCTGATGCCAAAAGTGGTCCAAACATACTTTATGGTGGCCCTGTCACAGGGGCGGATCTTCTTGAAATGGCGCCCATGGCGCCCAATGAAAAGGCACCCCAGGGGCACTCACGTCATGACGTCACAACATTGTGATGTCATGATGTCGCGCCCCGCCCCCTCTAAGGAGCGTGTTCTGTTCGCTCCCGCCGGCCCTTTAAGGCCACCAGGAGCGAACAGAACGTGGCCGGGGCGCCACTTCTGTTAGCTCCCGGTGGCCTCAAAGAGCCGACGGGAGTGAACAGAACGCGTTTAAGGCCACCGGGAGCGAGCAGAATGCAGCCAGGGTGCCGCTTCTGTTCGCTCTCGCTGGCCTTAAAGAGCTGACGGGAGCGAACAGAACGCGGCCGGGGTGCCGCTCTGTTCGCTCTGGTTCTGTTAGCTCCCGGTGGCTCTTTAAGGCCGGCGAGACCGAACAGAAATGGTGGCACCCAGCACCCTGCCCCCCCCTTGAGAAGTGGGAGGGGGCACCAGGCGGCAGCATGTTCTCCTCACTCCGGCTGGCTCTTTAAGGCCAGCCGGAGCAAGGAGAACGCGGTGCAGGGCCTGGGCGGGCCGCGGGCGCCATTTTGGGGGCGGGGCGCGCCATTGTTACAGCGCCCCCCTCCCAAGATGGCGCCCAGGGCTCGTGCCCCCCCTGCCCCCTAGATCCGCCACTGCCGTCAGTTGTGTGATTCCAGAATGCACTTCACCAGATAACAGTTGAGCTGTGATAACTGTGAACATACCGTAAATGATTATGTATCATAAGCACCTTCACAATGACTGGCCTTCAGTCAACAGTCACGTTTTTCTTTTCTCTGGCAAGCAATAGAGAGAAATTACCTCTGACAATTAAACCATCACTTTACTAGTTACAAGGAGAAGATTAGCGGTAACTCATTAGTGGTAACCATTCAGATGTCTACTGTATAATCTTCCAAAAATCAAAAGATACACATATGAAATTATTCACATGACGTGATGTAAATGTGCAAATCTAATTAGGTCAGTGTTTCTCAAACTGTGGGTTGGGACCCACTAGGTGGGTCATTAGCCAATTTCAGGTGGGTCGAGAAGCAGCTAGAACAATCAACATTGAAAATATGGGAAGATGGTACACAGGAAAGGGAGAGGGCTGTGTCGTTGTTTTGCTTGTGTCAAGGTTGTAAAAAGGCTTTTTTTTCCCCCTTTCTGATTCACTTTGCTATTGAAAATGGCTGAGGAACAACCCAATTTATTGCTGCATTTTCAGGAATTCAGCCAGTTTGGGCATCACAATGACACAACTTCCAGATGACTTCACTTCTGATGAGTCCTGGACAGGGGTTGCCATTCTAAAAAGTGGGTCCCGGTGCTAACGATTTAAGAACCACTGGATTAGATCATTAGCGTTCTGAACATTTTAAGCATGTGTTTTGCTGGTTTTCCTCCAGATTACCACGAAATCTACAACAGAAGCAGCAGCGCTTTTTTAACAGCCTAATCCTATCCCCAACACCAACGACAATGTAACCACGCCAAAAAGGTGTGCGCTCAGCGGTGTCATCCTGGTGGAACGGGCCGGTACGCCGTTCCGCTAGTTCCGCTAGTTCCGCGGATGGGCCCGGGCCGCGCCGCCTCTCCCAAGGACGGGTGCGCTGTTTCTGGGCCCGCCCGCCCTCCTGCGCGTCCGAATCGCTCTGAAATGGAGCGATTCCAGGCGCAGGGAGGCGTGGCTGGCCTCCACCATAGGGGCGGAGGGCTGCCAATCATCCGGGCGTTCCGGTTCCTGGCGCGCCCGGATGACATCACTGTGTGCGCTGTACCCTGTGGTGGCAACCCGAGGGCAAATAGGAGGTAAGTAAAAAAGATTATTACTTACCTCTGCATCAGTCCAGGGGCCTCCTACAGGTCTCCTCAGAGACTGGGCCTCCACAGGCCTCAAAATGGCCTGCAGAAGCCTCTGGAAGCTACTTCCAGTTTTCAGAAGCCAGTTCTGGTTCACTTTCAAAAACTGGAAGTAGCTGCAAGACACTTCTGCGGACCAGGCCCAGAGCAGCACGGAAGAGGCCTCTGGGGCCTCCTAATGACACCACCACCACCACCACCACCACCTACACACCACCACCAACAGAAAGGAGTTTGCGTACTGATGAAATTGCCTAACAGGGTCCGGAGAATGTATCCCCGTCATTAAATCATACATACCTGTAATATGAATCTAAAAACTTAACAGAGGATTTCTAGGCACTTTTCACCTCTAGTGTCTTACATACAGGGCACAATCCTATCATTTATGGGCCACCAGTGCGTTGCCATCGAACCAAAGTGCAGCCATCTTGAGTCTTTAAGCAAAAGTCTCTTGCCTAAAGTTGCTGAAGTATGTCACTTTCTCTCTCTTTGCTCTCATTGTTTTCACTCACTTGCCCCCACCTGCAACTTTCTTCATCCAGTACAGCTAGCTCTGCACGATAGATAGGGAACTGGTTCAAGCCAGCAGAGCTTCCTCCCTTATCGGAATGGCCACAGCATATTCTCAAGGCCCAGTTGACACAGGGCTTCTCATGTCCCAGCCCCGGTGTAGTAATTTTCCACCAAGCAGCAGCTTGGGGGGAGAGGGATATAAAAATGATTTGGAATTGTATGACTTTGCTCTTCTGCTCTGCTTGCCGAGTGGAGCAGGGAGATTGGCCCGCCTGCACAGGTATAATAAAGATGATCCTCATACTGCGCCACCGTAATGCGCCACCGTAAAGCGCATTTGGACCACTCTCAGAATCAAGGAGGATGGGGGGAGGAGCCAGAGACTTGAACATGGCAGTCGCTGCTTATGAGTGGCTGGGGCTTGTGTTCTTTCCTGAATCTCTGCAAGGGGTTCAGGCCCAACTCCAGTAGTAGAACTACTACTGTAGTAGAACCCAGTAGAACTGGGTTGGGGGTAAGCATTAACATCTAGCCTCTGGATAGTGGCCAACTCCGGAGGTGAATGATGTTTGCTTGTGCCTGGGAGCAGAAGAGACTCTGCCTTCTGGCAGACCGTGTGGACGGTCTCTGACTTGGAGAGTGACAACACCGGAGAGAGAATGATGGATTACAGCCTGGAAGGTCTTCAGAAGTCCCCCTAATGAAGACAATCGTGTGGGAAGAAGAAGTGGCGTGTAGGCGTAAATGTTTAACATCTTGGCGTGAAGTGCACTGGAGAGTTGGCTGCGGGCCAGTGAGGTCAGTGGAATTAAACCTGCTTAATCTTCAACACAAGATATCCACTGAAGTGCATTGCTGTTTTTTTCTGCTTCTGTTTCTATTTTCTTTTCTAAATGCTTTGATGTGGCATGGGAAGCTGAAGTATGGAATAAAAAAGTACTCTGTTTTATGCTGAATTTTTTGCTGCGTAGCAGTCTAAACATGGCGTCGAGAGGCGGCAAAGATTTATAATTGGAGCTCATTTATTTGAAAACGGACAGTCCTATTTGCAGATCAAGAGGATTTATTAATGAGATAAGAGAACACAAAAATAGGGAGTATTTTGATTTGTATGTTTAAAGAAAGCTTGAATTTTTTACTGCGTAATTGAGTCAACATGGCGTTAATGAGAAGGAAACCGACAGATCTACAAACAAGAGTTGAAAGATGTTTGAAGCATGTTCAAGGACTTGGAGAAATGAACTTCGTGGAAGGACAAGAGGAATGTATTTTTGAAGATGGACAGCCCTGTCTGAATTAACAAGATTTAAGAGAAAGAGACTATGAACAAGATATTTGTTTATGGTCTGCTGACAAATACAGTGAGAGTGTTTATTGTCAGCAGGCTCCCCTCTAGTGGCAGGAGAGGGGAAGGTTTTGACCAGATGTTAATTTTTAATGATTTGTATAATTTTTGGCTTTTTATAATAAATGGGCGGGGGGAATTTGAGTAATGAAATTTATGATTTAAAAATTGAATTAATGGTATAAATAGAAATGAGGATTAAAAGGTGACAAAGTTCATTCCTTCCTGTGAGATTTGTGATAGAAAGAAATGGTTAGCATTGAGCCTTGATCTGAAAAGCGATAATTGTAGGCTTGTAATTTTGCGTCAGATTATATAACTAAGCGATTATTTTCTTTTTCTTTTTTAACAAAGGTACGTGATAACTCAAGCTTACATTAAGATATGATTTTAGAAAAAAAAATGTTATTAAGGCCTAATGATGATTATGAAGTGATGGATATCATGTTATATCTTTATGCTCCTTATTTTTATGGCGTATTTTTTTTTCTTTTCTGAGATGGGCTGTTTTAATTCTAATAGAATAAGTTTTGTAACAAAGATTAATTAAAGATTAAGATTGAAAAATAATATAAGCAATATGAATAGAGATGAAGAGATTAACAGAGTGCTAGTTTAAATAGTTTGACTTCCCAGCTTCATCTATGTTTATTCCATTTCTGTGCTTTATATAGTAGGTTCTTCCCTTTTAGTTTATTATTTCATTGACTTTTACTATAAATTGGAGACGGATAATTGTAGGTATAGTTGACTTTTCTTGCTTGAGTTTGCTAAGTAACTGTGGAATTATTGAAATTATTGAAGATTTGAATGAATAACGAAAATTGACGTAGTTTTGTGAATCATAATGATTGTGTCCTTTCAGATGGAATATATGATAATGGAAATTACTAATTTTTGCATTTATATGTTACTCTCGTACTGCCTCACTTCCTATTGTTTGACCCTATGTATACCCATCCTATGTTACTGACTATCCTTTTCCTGTATCTTTATAATTATAAAATCAATAAAATCATCTTCAAAAAAAAAAGAATCAAGGAGGATGGGGCATGTCTGTGTGCCGGCCTCTCTGACTCCGAGAGTGGTCCAAACATACTTTACGGTGTCCCTTGTGCTGGCCTAACTGTGCTGTCCTACAGTAACTCCAGCTTAGGATTGCGCCCTCAAAGTGTTTTTTTTAAAAGCAAAGAAAACATTCCAAAGAAGACTCAACAAACACCTGAAGTGATGGCTGTGGGGCAAAAATAAAGCGCACCGCTCACCTGAGGACAACTTGTGACCTGGAGGCTGTACACGTGTTTCTTGAGAAGCAAAGAAAGGGGGAGGAGCTAAGGTGAAGCAGAAAAGACTCATACCCACCTTCTGCAGAAACATCTATATGCAGCCTGAAGTAATTGATCGGATAATAGGAAGTTTGAAAGCAGATGGCAAGAATGCAGGGCTTTCCCCGATGCTCTACCTAATCAATTTGCTGAATGCAATTATTACTCCTTTCGGGTAGATGAGGCTGCCCTACTTCCAATAGCTTGAAGTCACTGGTAAGTCTAAAGGTCCCTTCTTACTCATTGGCATCAGAAGGCTCTTTGCTTGGATGGACCACACCATTGTAATCAGTGGGGGGATTTTTATCAGGGTGACCCAAAGAACCATCCTTTGGGACGTTCTGGAATGCTCTCTGCGTTGCCATCACTGCCCAGAATGGCTCTGACGGCGAGTGGCTTGTGGGTCACTTACACAGTGCATTGTGGCACTTGCAATACTTATTGTGCCAATTCTCCCCTATAGCTATGCTATTGGGTATGGCTTCCCTGCCTGGTGAGCAATTAGTCCTTCTACTGGAGGCTGCTGAAGGGCACAAGGGTTCACTCACATCAATTAACACCAGGAGTAACGAGTGCATCTTGTATTATTTTGTCACAGGCTTTTGAAAGATTATGTAGCTGGAAAGTGACTAATGCGTGCATTATGTAATTCAGAGCGCAGTGCTAACCTAGAGTTAGGCCGGCACATATATGCCAGCAAAATTTGTCCAGCACAAGGGACATCGTCAGTGGCGTCTCTACAGGGAGGGCAGAGCTCTAGGTTTTGCAAGAAGCCTCACCTTGCAGTGAAAATACCGTATTTCCCAAAGTATAAGACGCACCTTTTTCCCAAAAAAAACGGGGGCTAAAAATTGGGTGCATCTTATTCAAGGGGTGTGCCAGGCAGCGCTGTGTTCTCCGTGCTCCCGCTTGCCTTAAAGAGCCGGCAGGAGCGCGGAGAAGGGAGGGCAGCGCTCCCGCCGGCTCTTTCAGGCAAGCGGGAGCACGAAGAACACAGCGCTGCGTTCTTCGTGCTCCCACTTGCCTTAAGAGCCGGCGGGAGGCCGGCGGCTCTTAAGGCAAGTGGGAGCATGGAGAACGCAGCATTCTCCATGCTCCCGCTTGCCTTAAAGAGCAGCCGCCCCAAAAAATGTATTTTTCAAATTTCTGGCCCCAAAATTAAGGTGCATCTTATACTTGGGGAAATATGGTAACTCCTTTCCTGCACCGTTTTAGCCAATCCTCACAGGGAAAAGCAACATCTTGGCGTTGCTTACTGGCTACAGCAGCAAGGGAGAGGAGGGATTTACATGACAGGGTAAGGCTCCTTGAAAAACTTAGAGCTCTGCCCTCCCTATAGAGACGCCACTGGACCACATGTTTGGACCACACGCATATGTGTGCCACCCTCTCTGACTCAAAGAATGGTCCCAACACACTTTATGGTGGCCCTTGCGCCGGCCAAAGTTCCCTGGCCTAACTGTGCTGGCCTAACTCCAGGTTAGGATTGTGCTCTAAACCACCTACCTACTACACTTTTAAAGCATTTAAAATTGATAAACATGAGAACTTGGAAGGAGAGCCTAAAAATACATAACACCACTTTCTGCCCTTCAAATCACAAAATCCATGGAAAAAAATAACACCACTCCTACTTATGGTCAAATCCTATACTTACCTTCTGATGTAGTTGCTGCCATCAAGCTGTCAGTGTCGGTTGTAAAAGGTGCAACAACAATACACGACTCAGCATGCTGCCGGGAAGATTGCCACCTTCCTGCCCACATTGCCAGCTCTGCTGTCGCCTGCCGGAACAGGTAAGTCAGTGGAGAGGCAGGAGGGGTGGAGTCAGGGGGAGGAGGGGTGGAGAAGGAGCGGAACTGAAGCAGGAGCGGGAATGGGAAGGTCAGGTCCAGGAATCTTAACCCTCTTCCCAGACCTGATCCCATGGTGTGGGCCCAGGTGAACCTGTGCCAGCTATGAGTAAATAAGTAAGGGTGCAATCAGAGGCAGAGCATGGGTGTAGCCTGGGGTGGCGCAAGCCATGGGTGCCGGCAGCAGCGGGGCGGCGGGGTGCCATTGTACAGAGTAACCTGTGCGCTAACCCACGCTGTTTGGCCTGCCCGCCCTCCCTGGTGTCTGTTTCGCTCCAAAATGGAGCTATTCCGGGCGCAAGGAGGCGGGGCGGGTGACACATGGGGGCGGGGCTACATGCTGGGGGCGCAGTTTCGTTGCCCTGCCATGGGCGCTCTTGGCGCTCGGTTCGTCTCTGGGTGCAATCCTAACCTGGAATTGCTGGGAAATATCTGAAACACCAAAATGCAGCGTTTCGTCTTTTTGTTCATATATTTTAACCCCCAAAAGGTGGTGCTTCCTGTGTGTGTGCATTTTTTAACAGAAAAAAAACCCTACCCCTAGCCCTAAGTGTAAACTTCAAAGTGAGATGCTTCAACGCAATGCATTTCTTCATGTTTGAGTTCCCACAAGACACTCAATATAATGAGAGTCTGTTTCAGGCATTATGGCATTTTGTGACTCCTTTTTTGTTTGCTATGGAGGGATGACTTAGAAGAACCAGAGGCATGAGGTCACCCTTCTACTGGTGACATACAGCTGGGCCCCTATGACACAGTGCCAAAGGTTTCCTTTCGTGAATCAAGCCTGATTTGCTTCCCGGAGGCCAGTCATGGGAACGTCTTTCTTAACCTGTTTCAACGCCCAGGACCTACACGTGATCTTTCCATGCAGATCATTTGCCAGTTGGACAAATGCAATATTTGAAGCACTGAGTCACCTGAAAAAAGGTGAGCTGCTGAGTAACCTGGTTGTAATGACATTTGTCTTTCTGACAGAAAAAGAGGAAATAGCAGACTCATAACATGTAGCAGACATTCTCGGGGATGGGTGTAAAAGACAGGCCAACCAAATGCAGGCTTAACGCCATCTTAGAAGGCCTAACTCCATCTTTAAAGTGTCTGGTCTTTCTGGGGGTAAGCAGTGAGTTAAAACAGGCCACAGTGAGAAATCAAACTAACAGAGAAAAAACAACATTGGAACATCAACCCTTATCAGTTGGCCTAGGGAACTTTTCAGGAGGCTTCATAGGGCAGTCGATTCAAGGACATCGTGGTGCCAGCTGCCTCCTCCTAAATTCCTTTGCAGCTGTAACTCATGATTGTGATTGTCGCACTGCTACCAGGCAAAAGACAATTAGCCCTAATTGAGAATCCAGAGGCTAAGGGCTATAAAAATCGCCCTCAGCCTGTGTTGGGTGTTCAGCGTCTTCTGGCTGTTCCAGAATGGCTTGACTGTTTTTGCTGAGGAGGAGGAGGAGAGAGGCTTGTTTGCTTCCCACAATGCAATATGGGTAATAGCTGCTTGGGAACTTAGCGTATTAAGCAATGTTAGTAAGAAAATAGAAGCCTAGGTTTATTGTTTTTATTCATTGTCATGTGTATGTGTTGTATTCATTGTCATATGTTGTATCTCAAGCCTGATTGCTCCTTGGAAGGACAAATCCTGAAGCTGAAGCTCAGATACTTTGGCCACCTCGTGAAATGAGAGGACTCTTTAGGAAAAAACCCTTATGCTGGGAAAGATTGAAGGCAAAAAGAGAAGGGGGCGGCAGAGGATGAGATGGTTAGATACAGTAGTGTCAGCCTACCGGTACGCTGGGCGTGTCTTCCGGGTGAGCGGCAGCGCGATCGCTGCGTTCTGTTGCGTAACGGCGAAAGCC
>JAJKFI010000130.1:2512870-2560137 GCA_029204185.1 Lerista edwardsae | reverse complement strand
TGAGCGGCAGCGCGATCGCTGCGTTCTGTTGCGTAACGGCGAAAGCCTGCCCACTGCGGGCGGGCTTTCGCCGTTACGCAACAGAACGCAGCAATCGCACTGCCGCTCACCCGGAAGACACGCCCAGCGTACCGGTTGGCTGACACTACTGGTTAGATAGTGTCACCGAAGCCATGAACATGAAATTGGGCGAACTCAGGAAGCTAGTGGAGGACAGGGAGGCCTGGCGTGCTGTGGTCCATGGGGTCGCGAACAGTTGGACACGACTTAGCAACTGAACAACAACAACAACGTGTTGTATCTCATTATGTTTGCCTTTGGGCCATGTAACCAACTGAGTTGTTTTTTTTAATAAAGTCAAGCTTATTTGCTTGAGTGTGAGTACGTTCGTTTGGGGGAAGTGTTGAGGGTGCTGGCTAAATCCAGGCCGCTCTTTGCCCGTTACCATTGCAATAGGAACTGCTAAAGGTTTTTCTTGTTTAGGGTTTTCTTCCAAAGATCATTGCCTCTAGCTTCAGTGAGGCTTGCAGTATTTGGAAGGGCCTTAATGCTGGTAAACTCTTCTCAACTGCTCCCCTGGAAGTGAGTCAGCAGCTATGTGGAGCTGGTGGTGTTTTTAGCAGATTTACTATTAGCCTAAGTTGTGGCATACTCACGACTGGCCACAGAAGGATCAGAAGTCAGGGACTTAACAAGGGCCTCTTGTTGAGTGCACGGACTTCCAAGAACCTTGCACTTCTGGCGCATAGTGTTCTGTGCACTTTGTTACCAGCTGTGCAACAGAAATTCATAACCTCCCCGTGGCTGGTATTTTACAATGGGTTCAGCTCTGTGTGTGTGTGAGAGAGAGAGAGAGAGAGAACGCGAGATCTCCTTGCAGGGTGCAACACATCACTTGGGTATTCTACTTATAGGGACAGCTCTACACTGCATACTATGGATGGGGCATGGTTTGTGGGGGCTTGGAAGAGTTAAAGTGAAGTATTTCCCCTTATCCCTCCCTAACAGGGGCATAGCTAAAGAAATGCAGGGGGTGTAATTGCACCGGGCGACAAGCTTCTGGGCGGGGGCAACAAGCTGACACTAGTAGCCAAAATTGTTAAAATCTTGGTATGTATGAATAATACCATCACGTTATATATCATTTGATGATGAACTTCATGCAGAATGCAATGAAACAAACTGGGGCGTGATATCTTCATTCTATCAAACGTTATGGCCAAAAAACCAAGAAAATGAAAATACAACTGTGATGTCACTTCCTGCTGTGACATCACTTCCGGGCATCATTTTGCTCTTCGCACCGGGCTTCCCCTTCATTATCTACTCCAGTGCTCCCTAAGCTCTTCCTTACCAGATCCAAACTGGGACAGACTGCCTAAACCTTTCACCATAGTATAGAAGAGGAAATTTGGGCAGGTGCAGCTCATCATGGAAGGGCTTCAAAAGCTGCACCTGCCCAAATTCCCTCTTCTATACAGTGGTTAGAAGTATAGGCACCCTGTCCCAGCTGGTATCTGGTAACTCTACCAATGGGTAACCTCAGACCTGTGCCAGCTCTTTGGCTGAAACAACCGGGGGGGGGGGGAATTCAGCTGTCTCTGGAGAGAACAGCATCTGCTGCAAGATGCTCACACCAGCTGCCCCCTTCAATAGGCCCAGGGCAGGCTTTAAGCCAATGTGACCAATGTTGTTACATTGGGCCCCATGCTTTTGGAGGGACTGGGGGCTCTCCAGCACAGCAAGCAGATTGCTTTCTGTAGCACCTGGGTAGGTGGGGCCCCATGGAAATTCCCCCACATTGGGCCCTGCCACTCCTGGAGCTGGCCCTGGATAGGTCCTTCAGCCAGTGGTGTCATCTACAAATAAGGAATGGGAACTCTGGGCGGGACTTCCGCGGGACTTCCGCGTGATTGGCTGCCCACCCGTCCCATTCCGTGGCTGCCCTGGCCTCAGGGGGGTGCCTGCTCACTGGGGGAGACGGGTGGGGGGGTGCCGGAGCCTGGGCAAGCAGCGGTGGGGCACGCAAACCGGGGGCAGCCCCCCCCCCCGAGGCCAGGGCAGCCGCGGAATGAAACGGGTGGGCTGCCAATCACGCGGAAGTCCCGCCCAAGTCCCGCCCAGCGTTCCCGTTCCTTATTTGTAGATGACACCACTGCCTTCAGCCCTCCATTAATCCAGCCTGTTCCGCCCGCCCCACCGATTTACCACCTGTGGAATGGTTTCTTTTCTCTGCCGCTGCACACAGTGTGCTCCTCGCTGTCTGTAGCGATGGCTGGGAAATGCGTGACTCTGCACCCTTCCAGAACACCATTTTAGACATTATAAAGTGCGTTCTGCCACTGGAACACTAGTTCCTACTCAGGGAGGTAGCTGGCCACACTGCAACGTCTGGTGTTGGGGGGCACAGAAGACAGCATGGAGCCAAGCGGGCAGCTGGGAGGGGGGATTCATGAGGAGCAGGGCCAGAAGTGATGAGTCAGCAAGGCCAGAAGGGGCGGAGTTGGCCGCCACATGCACTGGGGACACCAAACCAAGTGATGCCACTGCACTAGTGGATTTGAGATCTGTTTTATCTTCAGCATAATCTGCTTCCATGCATCTGACTAATCTGGGTTTGCTGTTTGAAAGCAGCTTTCATTTTAGGTGTACATGTCCTCTCAGAGATCTCACCATATGGGATGTTCCAGTCCCATTAGTTTGGCAAGTCGATTTGTCTGCATAGAATTCCTACCTCTCAGGGGCATAGCTAAAGAAGTACAGGGGGTGCAATTGCACTAGGCAACAAGCTTTGGGGGGGGGGCAACAGGCTGAGCTTGACACTAGTGGCCAAAATGGTAAAAACCTTGGTAAGTATGACCAATACTGTCATGTTATATATCACTGGGAAGGTAAATTAATGCAGAGTGCAATGAAACAAACAAATGAAACAGAGTGTAATATCTTTATTCTGTCAAACGTTATCGCCCAAACTCCAGAAAATGGAAATACAACTATGATGTAACTTCCTGTTGTGATATCACTTCCGGGGCAACATTTTGCCCATTGCACTGGGCTACACTTTCATTGTAGTGTACGTGGTGGCACTGTGGGCTAAACCGCTGAGCTGACCTTGTTAACCAGAAGATTGGCAGTTCGAGACCACGCGACGGAGGGAGCTCCTGTTGCTTGTCCCAGCTCCTGCCAACCTAGCAGTTCGAAAGCACGTAAAAATGCAATTAGCTAAATAGGTACCACTTCAGTGGGAAGGTAATGGCGTTCTGTGTGCCTTGGTGTATAGTCATGCCAGCCACATGACCACGGAAGCTTGTCCTTGGACAAACGCCGTCTCTTCGGCTTAGAAACGGAGATGAGTATCGCCCCCTACAGTTGGTTACAACTAGACCATTCAGTCGTGGGGAAACCTTTACCTTTACACTTTCATTAGCTACGCCCTCTGCTACCACTGCTGCTATGTCTGGCTTGGTTGTTGTGCTTATGTACAGGAGCTTTCCAATAGCCTCACGGCACTGTCCCATTTCCATGGGAGTTGCCACCTCTTTCGTTTCTTTTTAGGCCAAAGCGTTCTATGAATTCCAGGATCTTTTGTTTTTGGTCAAGGAAGTAGCTTTTGTCTTCCTCCCTTATTGTCTGGATTTCAAGGGAATCGATGACGACATCCAGTTACTTCACTTCTATTTCCTTGTTCAGATGATGTCCTATTTCTTCCCTGTCACCCTTTTCTTCATAGCTCAGGACAAAATCATCAACATGGGTCAGAATGTAGGTCCCTCTGTTGCTTTTGTGCCTTAAGTAAAGGCAGAGATCAGCTTTCCTTGCATGAAGCTGACTCTGATGAGCATTTGATTTAGAGCATAATCCTAACCTGGAGTTAGGCCAGCAAAGTTTGGCTGGCACAAGGGACACTGTAAAGTATGTTTGGACCACTCTCAGAGGCAGGGAGGCCAGCATACAAACGTGCACCATCCTCCCTGACTCCGAGAGTGGTCCAAATGCGCTTTACAGTGGCCCTTGTGCCAGCCAAACTTTGCTGGCCTAACTTATGCCAGCCTAACTCCAGCTTAGAATTGTTCTCTTAGTTTCTCATTCCACACTTACCATAGATGCTCTGTTGACACCCGTGAACAAATAGTTTGTCACTCAATTCTCCAAATCCAGGGGGTTGTCCCATATAGATTTCTCCCCCCCCACCCTTTATTAGTGAAGAGAGAGAAAAATATTACCAGGAGAATTTCTAGCTGCAAGGAGGGGAAACCAGTTTTTGAGTACTGAAAAAGGGGTTTTTTTCTGATGAATAAGAACATAAGAACAGCTCTGCTGGATCAGGCCAAAGACCCATCTAGTCCAGCTTCCTGTATCTCACAGTGGCCCACCAGGTGCCTAAGGGAGCTCAGTAGAAAACAAGATGCTTGTATCCTGTTGCCACTCCCTTGCACCTGGCATTTTGAAGTAGCCTACTATTAATGTAAGGAGGTTGCACCACCCATCATGGCCTATAGCCCACGATGGACTTTTCCTCCAGAATGAATGAAAGAATGCAATGAACTGAGAGGGGAATGGGGATATCAAAGACGAATTCTGGGCAAAAGATGGAGATATTGAGACTTGCCCAAACCAGGTGAATGGAGGAAGCCTCAGCTACTGCAGGAAGGGTTAGGGTAAACTGTGCAGGAAGGAGGAGGACAGAAGACAGAAGGATTGTCTATTGGAGCGCATGCTGCACAGCCGGCCTTAGGAGCTGCAGGGCCCAACTGGGAACAATGGTGGGTTCACAGCCAAGGTCTGTAGAATCGTAGGGCGCAATTCAAAAGCACCATTGGGCAGGCCACATGCGTCAGCGCAACGTGCACGTCTGCACCGCCCAAATAGGTGCTGGCCCGACACAGGCAGCATCACCCCATGGATGCTACCGCTGGAACAGCCATGTTCGGCCAGCACAGGGGCTTTTCTGGTCGGGGGCAAAGGCAAGAGGGAGGCGGGGGGGAGGCGGCCCAGGGCGGCGTGAGGGTGGTCCCGTGGGTGGGGCAGCCTGGGGAGGGGGGAAGAGTCAAGATCCGGCAATTATGCTGGATCTAAACCCCCGGGCCACATCACCCTGATTTGGGCAAGGTGCTCGGACTTGAGCCTGCTAGACAACAGGTGCAGATCTGAGGAGCCCCATCAGCCCAGCTTGGGCTAACCCCAAGACAAGGGGAAATGCTGCCTGTCTGCTCCAGCCCAAGTTAGGATTAGGCTGCTGAGATATAATGTAAAATTTTATATTTTTTGTAATGCCGCCTTGAGTGCCTTTGGGCATAAAGGCGGGGTAAAAATCTAATAAATAATAAATAATAATAATAATATAAATAAAATGTATTCAAGACTTGGTATCTCCAGCATGGAAAGCAATCAAAATGTGCGCTATCAAAAGACAGGTGAACTAATGAACCAAATGGACCTAAGTATATACCGTTTTTCCCCAAGTATAAGGCGCACCGAAGTATAAGACGCACCTTAATTTTGGGGCCAGAAATTTGAAAACTACATTTTTGGGGCCAGCTGCTCTTTAAGGCAAGCAGGAGCACAGAGAACGCAGCGCTGCCCGGCACACCGCTTGAATAAGACGCACCCAATTTTTAGCCCCCGGTTTTTGGGGGAAGAGGTGCGTCTTATACTTGGGGAAATACGATAAATCTGCAAGTAAACAAAATGTATAGCTCACCTTTAAAAAAGTAAAGCATTTCAAAACCACTAGTGACTGTGAAATTATTTAACAAAAATGATGATGATGATGCCCTAGCATGGGGCTCCCTTCGGCACGAGGCCCAATTGGGAGCAATTGGTCCAATTGGCTTAAACCCGGCCCTAATCAATAAGGTCAGCCTAGAAACCACAGACTGAGCGGGTTTGGAAGGGAGGAAGCAGCGCTGAGCAGCATCAAGCGGCATTTACTCAACGAGTTTCATAACATTCCCAGATTTGGCTCCAGTCCCAGTGTGAACACGCCCTCCCAGGATGCATATATAAGGACCATGTTTTCATCATCACACAGGTAGAAGAGTGCGCCTTTGTGTGAACCTGATTTTGGAAGTGTGCCCGATTCCACCTGTCCTTGCCTGCAGGAAGACAGCACTGGCACTATGGGGCATCAAGGACAAGATTCAGTGGCAAGCAGGAGATTAACAGGATTGGTTCTCCTGGTGTTTCTGCAGGTGGTGATGGGTAAGTGCAGGTGGTGATGGGCTGCACGAGCAAAGATGCCTCCCCAGAAGAGAACATGCACAAGTGCAACTGGAGTATTTGAACAGCAAGTGGTTGGCGGCAGTTTGTGTTGCGGGTTCGGGTCTCAGTGGGCGCTGCCAGGTTTTGGTTTTGTTTGTTGCACAACTCAGGAGTGTATCGTCCAGAAAGAGGATGTAATGGACTAAGGGCCCAATCCCGAAGGCCCTATCGCCAGCGGTACCCGTGTACCACTGGCTAAAAGTGTCACAAACATGCCGTAAATCAGGTTTGGGACACGTTATCGCTCGCGCTGGGGCGGCGCCCGCTCAGAGCCAAGCCCCAACGCGAGCGAGTAGCCAGCCGCCATGTCAGCAGCATGTTTAGGGTAGGGGAGACGAGGTGGGGAGGGGAAGGAACTGGGTGGGAGGAGGGGAGGAGCCGGCTACGAGGGGGTGGGACCTGGCAGAAGATTCCACCGCTGGATCCTATCCCTGGTGCTGGCTCAGGCAGCCTGACACAGGCCTGCTCAATTCACTCCCGGCAAAATAGCCAGCAGTGAGCTGAGGAGCCCCATTGCAGGCAATGGGGCTTTCCCCAGGGAAAAGGGATGAGCATTCCCTTCTTCTGGGGAGATTCCAGCAGCTGCCTCACTGCCTCACCTTTTGGCTACCGCTGCACCTGCAGCAGTTAGGCAGTTGTGGATTGGGCCCTAAATGTGAAACAGCACAGCTACGGTTTTGTCTCACATTGGGCTTGTCCAGTGATGTCATTCAGAGGGAACGGACCAGAACGGGCGTTCCGGATCCTAATGGGCTCTGTGGCTGGTTCCAGGTTCCCGACAAGTGCCAATCAAAAGTGAGTTCCTGTTCCTAAATCATTTGAATGACACCACTGGGCTTGTCTGACTATTATCTGATGTCGAGATGTGTGTCCTACTAGCCTCTGATTCTGGAATAAAGCCAGAGCAAAAAGCAATGCCCTTCATTCGTGGTGACCCCAGGAAGGGGAAGAACAAGCAGGTTGGGTTGCACAGGTTGGCCGGCACAGTTAGGCCAGCAATGTTTGGTCGGCACAAGGGCCACCGTAAAGTATGTTTGGACTACTCTTGGAGTCAGAGAGGCCAGCACATAGACATGTGCCATCCTCCCTGACTCGGACAGTGGTCCAAATGAACTTTACAGTGGCCCTTATGCCGGCCAAACATTGCAGGCCTAACTGTGCCAGCCTAACTCTAGGTTAGGATTGCGCTCTGAGATAAGCTTCCTAGAACAAAGCAAACCAAGCCAACTTTGCAAGACCTTATCAACCATGCACTCTAATGGAAAGAAACCTCTCAAATGCTGGTAGATCAGACTGCTGACAAGACCTGGTTGAAAAGAAAAGCTCAAAAGGGCTGTTGGAGAACTTAGATCTGTGTGTGGCAAGCAGAATTTGCAAGCCTGTAATAGCTTTACAAGTTAACCAAGATCAGTCATCCTAAATCTGAACTGCCAGACAACTCGGATGTCTGGCAAGTACCTTCTGCATGACCATAGATTCTGCCCGGAGGAGATGCCTTGATTAGCATTTTCAAATACAACAGAAGTCACCAAGGCTGCAACCTACCGCTCATTCATGAGATTGCATCACGGAGTATCACTGTTTGTTTTGAGCATATTTTTAGGCATACCGCCCAAATCGAGCTGTCAGCATTGTCATTCTTGCCTTGGTTTTCATCATGAGCCACACAATGCAGACTGGGAAGTCACAGTAATGAGCTCACCTTTGAATATTTACTTGATTGCACAAATGTACAGACACAGAGCGCAATCCTAAACTGGAGTTACACCGGCATAAACTAAGCCAGCAAAATTTGGCCAGCACAAGGGCCACCATAAACCATGTTTGGACTACTGTCGGAATCAGGGAGTTTGGCTCACGTCTGTGTGCTGGCCTCTCTGACTCCGAGAATGGTCCAGACATACTTTTCACCGGTGTCCCTTGTGCTGGCCAAACTTTGCTGGCTTAGTTTATGCCGGCCTAACTCAGTTTAGGATTGCGCCCATAGTCTATACATTTCCATTGTGATGTCTACAGCAGCCGTTTCCCAGCATTTAAACAAAGGTTAAGGGAATCAGCATTTGTGATTAAAAAGCTGGATTTTGGATTTGTTCCCAAAAGCCTGGGATTGGGATCACTCAGGAGTCACGGTGGACTGGAGCCACTCTGGATTCTGGTCTCATGATTACGCTGCTTATGCCCTGTCGCTTTCTCTTCCGTTTTAGATGCCGAACCGAGTGGCGCGACTAGTGGTGAGTGCCGTTTCTGTTCAAGTTGCCCAAAGCTGGTGTTCTTTCCTTTGGGGAAAACTTAAGACTTTGCAAATATAAGGGGAGAATGTGGGCGATTGTGTCCCCAAACTACCAGCCCAAAACTCTGTAAAATGGGCGCATTGACACTGATCGATTTCACAAGGTAACTACGCAGTCCGATAAAGCTTAGAAAGGACTGTGGGCTGAAGCAGCCCAATCCTACGCTGCCAGGCCCCCATAGGAGCCATGGTAGCAAACCAGCTACCGCTGCATCCTGTGGGTGCCACAACAGCCATAGGAGGCACCTCAGGAGAATTGGACGTTTGTCCCCAACCTCTGGGTAAGGATACTGGGCCGCCAATGGGCCTCCTCAAGTCTGTGCCAGCTACCGTATTTCCCCAAGTATAAGACATTTATAAGACGCACCTTAATTTTGGGGCCAGAAATTTGAAAAACTTGGAAATGAAATCCCATTCTCAGCCACCGCGGTACTTCCTAGTCAAGCCACAGTCCCGCGATCAGAGAAGAGAGCCTGTAAGTTAAGAAGACCGGCCAGCACCGGATGCACACGCCTTGTATAAGACGCACCCAGTTTTTAGAGCCCAAATTTTTGGAAAAAAAGGTTCGTCTTATACTTGGGGAAATACGGTATTTTGCTGGCGCAGACTTGAGGGCCTCCATGTCAGGCTGAATGGCCTGACACAGATGCCAGTCCCACCCCCACTTCGCCCCTCCCCATGCCCAGTTCCAGCCTCCCTACGACCTCCCTGCCCACCCCAAAAGAGTTCACCTCTGGTGGCGGCATTACCACCTACCAGCTCCAGGTCAGGTCCTCCTGGTTCTGGAGCCTGGCACTGGGCTGCTTAGGATTGGGCTCTAAACATGGTCCAAGATAGATCTCTCTTTCAAAATAATCAAAACCACTCTTCCGCAGCGTGTGGAAAGCAGGGCTCAATGAACCGAATCGTCGGGGGGAACAATTCCCAACCTGGAGAATGGCCTTGGCAAGTCAGCGTCATGCGCAACGGGGTGCATCACTGCGGGGGGTCCCTCATCACAGACCAATGGGTCGTCACCGCCTCCCATTGCTTTCAGACGTAAGTATGGGCTCAGGAATGTATGGAATGTATTTCATGTGAGAAGCAACATTCCACACACGTTTTTTTTCAAAATGTTGCTCTAAATTGTGGACGTGGGGCGTATAAAGTTATGAGAAGAGCCCTCTTGGATCAGGCCAAGGCCCTGTCTGGTGCAACATCCGATTTTTCACGGTGACCAAGCAGAAGTAGGCATGAAGGCAATAGCTCTTGCCCACTGGGACCAAGCCGCAACTGTGGTACACTGCCTTTGAACATGGAGGTTCTGTTCAACCATTGCGGCTAATGCCCATTGACAGAACTATCTTCCAGGATAGTGCATTTGTCTAATCCCCATTTAAAGCCTCTTCCTTGCCATCACCGCATCCGGCGGCAGCAAATTCCATAACGTCATCACGTGCTTTGTGACAAAGTACTTTCTCCTGCCTGATCCAAACCTTTTGCCAATCCGTTTCCCTGGACGCCTCCCAGTTGCAATATACTGAAACGGAAATTCCCATTGAACATTCATGTTTGAAAGTCCTTTTCAATTGCTGCTTTTTCCTGTTCACACACATTTGTTACAGAGCAATACTATTACTTATAACTTCCGCATTGTGGGTGTTTACACCCTGCCTGTTCCCCAGATCTCCACATCCAACGTTGGAAGGAATGTCGGAGGTGAATGCTGGAAATGCAGGCACAGACCTGGAACACCCCTGAGGGGGCGGACTTCCACTGCCCCCCCTTGTGCCTGTACCCTGATGCAGGACTGGCCTTAAGCCAATGTGACCAATGTCATCACATCGGGCCCCGAGCTTCAGGGGGCCCCGCACTAGCAGGGTGAGCATATTGCCTGCAGCTGCAGATGGGATCTCTATGGGCTGTAACTCACTGGGGCGAGCAGAGCAGCTTTACCTTGGGCCCTCCCACCTTCCACCTGCCTCTGAACCACCCAAAAAAGGGCCACCTGGAAGCAATTGACCTTATCGTATCACCACCAACTATTTCCATGTGCCATGCTTTGTGTGCAGCATCAACAGCGCTCTTCTGGGTGAATGGGGGGCCCCGCAGGGAGGGTGGGGCAGTGGTGTCATTCAAATGATTTAGGAACAGGAACTCACTTTTGATTGGCACTTGTCGGGAACCCGGAACCAGCCACGGAGCCCGTTAGGATCCGGAACGCCGGTTCTGGTCCGTTCCCCCTGAATGACATCACTGCCTTCGCCCCCCTAGGAATCCGGAGTCGCTCCCTTTAACCCTCTGAGTGCCGGCCAACCAAGAAAAAAAGCTCTTTGCAGAGGAATTGGGAGGGGGGAAGGAGAGTGAAGTGGGCGGAGTCAGCCCTAATTTTAACTAGTGGAACTGAGTTCCCCCACGTTTCCCCTGCATGACATCACTGGGGTGGGGGCTGTGCAAGAATGCCCTGCATTGGGCCCTGCTGCTGCTAGAGCCGGCCCTGCCCTGATGCACCCAACTCCACTTCCAGTAACCCCAGAGATAAGAGTCTCCATTCTCTCCCTCTTTGTGCCTTTAGGACTGACAAACCTGCCAATTTCTCCGTGTTGCTTGGAGCGCTGAAGCTGTCGGGTCCAGGTCCGCACTCCAGAACTATTGCTGTGAAACGCATCATCCTCAACCCTTCGTACGAGGGGGATTTAAGGACTGGAGACATCGCCCTGGTGGAGATGGAGCATCCCGTGAAGTTCACCCACCGAATCATTCCCATCTGCCTCCCGGATTCCAATGTCGTCTTCCCCCCAGGGCACAAGTGCTGGGTCACTGGCTGGGGGGATGTGCAAGGCAGAGGTGGGTGCAGGAACCCGTCCCCAGATCTCCTCTTCTGGGAAGGATTCTGTTTGGAGGAATCTGGGTTAAACGACATGTTGAAAAGTCATGAACTACTCCGGTGGTTCTCAAACTTTATACACCGGGACCCACTTTTTAGAACGGCACTCATGTCAGGATTCCCCAGAAGTGATGTCATTAACCTGGAAGTGATGTCATAGATGAAAGTGACATCATCAAGCAGAAAGTGCCACCAAGGTGTTCTTCCAAGCAGGGATTTGTACTTTGTAGCTAATATGTCTCCTCCTTTCCCCGATATGGACATGCACTCTCTGATTGAGGAAACAGCAATGAGGGCTCAGCCACTATGTTTTACTGCGCCTTGGGCTACATGGGCTTCTTGGCTGTGGTCAGTTTCATGGTGGCTTTCCTAGCTCGGACACCATCAATGAAACCAAAAGGCCAAGAATCCCAGGTATGCTCCATTTGTGCTCCAAAGCAAAAAGCATGTGAGATCCAGTCAAAAGGCAACAGCATGTCAGTGGGTGTACAGCCCACTGCCAATGGGTGATGAATTGGTGAAGCAGGATGAATAGCACACATAAATATCTCAAAAAGAACAATGGCTTTCTGTAGCGAGAGAGACACTCCCAGGCCATACAGAGCCCAAGCCTGATAGCATCAGATCTGCCAACAGATTCTAAGAGCACCATCTTAACCTGGAGTTAGGAATTTCCACTGCAATTTTTTCTTTCATTCAGGTATAGCAACTCTGATGTTTCCAAGAGTCCAAGATGCTTCATGCTTGATCTCTGAGTGCTTGTCCAGGTCTGGTTTTTCTATCTCTGACTTTATTTTCTTCTGTTTCCCTCCTTACAGATGAACACGAAACCTCTGACATTTTACAGAAGTTGGAGGTCCCAATCATCAGCACAAACACCTGCAATGCCCTCTATCACCGGGGTTCTGGAGAGCCCCGGGGGACACGAGACATCAAAAGCGACATGATATGTGCTGGCTTTGCGGCGGGACGGCGGGACGCCTGCCAGGTAGGTCTTGGCTCTATTTAGGTCCACCAGCTGGAGCCAGGCATAAAAATGGTGGCTTGGAAGGGTAGAGCCACTTGCCTGGCATCTCATGTGCTGCCACTTGCACTGCGACGATCTGCAAAATGCAAACTTGCATTTGAGTGAATGACAGCTCAGGGTTGAGGACACCGTAATACAGAAAGAAGGAGAAAAAAAACAAGCCTTTTTGTGGTTGCTATAGTTGAACAACTGAAAATCAGAACACCTTGCTGTTCTCCTGTGAATCATCAAGGAATTAATAGATCCCAATCAGTGATGTCATTCAAATGATTTAGGAACAGGAACTCACTTTTGATTGGCACTTGTCGGGAGCCCGGAACCAGCCACGGAGCCTGTTAGGATCCGGAACGCCCATTCTGGTCCATTCCCCCTGAATGACATCACTGCCTTCACCCCCCTAGGAATCCGGAGTCGCTCCCTTTAACCCTCTGAGTGCCGGCCAACCAAGAAGAAAAGCTCTTTGCAGAGGAATTGGGAGGGGGGAGGAGGGAGAGTGAAGTGGGCGGAGTCAGCCCTAATTTTAACTAGTGGAACTGAGTTCCCCCGCATTCCCCCTGCATGACATCACTGATCCCAATCCACAATAAGAATTAGGGCTCAATCCCAACGGGCTTAGCGCAAGCGGTATGAGAATCCTGCCCGCGCTTGTGTGGCTCTTCCAGCGCCAGCAGTCAGCCCCGTACCACCCGGAGGCTGCACCACAAGACAACGAGCTGTGAGTACGCCGGTCACCAGCACTGCAGCCTTTTTGGGCACGGCAAGGGGCGGAGCAGGGGTGGGACCTTCACCACCAATCCCAACCTCCGTGTAGGGCCACATGGCCCTACAGAGGCCAGCACAGAGGCAAGTAGACCCATCTCCCACGCTGCACCCCTACCCCAGAGGAAAACACCCCCTTCCTCCAAGGAGCCCCCAGCACCAACTCAGCAGCAGATGGATACAGCGGTACTGGCTCGGCTATCACTGCTGCCACGGGCAAGAGGGCAGATCAAGTTTGGGCTGTAAGAAAAGGAACAAAATTAAGGTTACGTAATACAAAATAGCACTAAGAGAGCAGGCTGGTCTCATGCACTTGGTGGTGTATTCAGAATCTGATGCTCGCCATCTGGATTTTCAGTCCTCTCTCTGTTTTATGATTCCCTTGATAGGTGGGAGAGATTTCTCCACTCTCCCCAAAAGTGAGTGATTGTTGGAAAAGGACCTATGGCTCTCTGCTCTTCCCCACACATATCACCACCATCTATTTAGGAACAGAAGAACAAGAGAATTGGAAACAAATTGAGACGCCTTAACCAATCATTTTGGGACCTTAAAAACCATTTTCTACCAATGATGTGTTAGAGCAACATTAGTAGAAATGCAATCTCCAGCGCATCATTTTAATCTTCAAATCAAGTCCCATCTCTCAAAGTCCTAAAAGATTATAGCGGGGGCTTTTTTGATGGGAAAAAGTCACGTTCATCTTCTATTAGCTAGTAGCTGTTAGGCATTAATTGTCATCCCCAAATGTTACTTAATTTCCCATAATCCACCTAGTTTCTCTCTGCACAGGGCGATTCTGGAGGCCCACTGGCCTGTCTGATGGGCGACTCTTGGCTGCTGGCGGGTGTGGTGAGCTGGGGAGAAGGCTGCGCACAGAAGAACCGCCCTGGAGTTTATGCTCGCCTCACACACTATGAGTCATGGATCCACAGCATAATACCAGAGCTGAAATTTACAGCTGTGGACACCAAAAGCCAAAGGCACACTGTGCCCAATCAAAGCACCAACAGCGCATTGACTCCACATTTTCGACTCGTCTCTATCATCTTGCCCATGGTCCTGTTATTACTGCTGTCTTCAGAGTAGACTGTTTTACAGAAGGCATGCTGTTTCCTTCCTGGGAAGAGCTTTGTGCAAATCTTGTACACCGAGCTTGGAAGAGGACTGAGACTGTCAGAGAACTACCCAGATCAGAAAGGAGAAGAGGCTTCGGTTTCTGCAAGTGGACTTCAGTAACATTCAGTGAGCTGTGCGTTCCTCGGAGCTGATATGGGGACGCTCCCATTCTGTGTGTGTACCTGAGAGATTGACTCGATCCTCCACCGCAAGAAGGGATTTTGCTTTGGGATATTGGAGCAGAAGTCGTTGCCATTGGATATTGCTTCAGTCCCTGACCTGATTAGCTTTGGGAATGGGTTGGCCAGGTTCCTAGGTTTCAATTCCGGAAGCAGTGTGGAATCTCTTGTGGGGACTCATCAGGCACTGCTTTTTCACAAGTAGCTGCCAGCAGGATTAAATCAGATTATCCATGGAGCATCATACTCCCCAGCAGTGCCAAGATCCTATTTAGAAGAGGAAGAGTCACTGTCCTTTTTCACCCCCATGGTGTCTTTTTCAGCGGCTGTTGCTTGTGTCATTTTATTATTATTTGTGAGCCCCCCTGGAGACAGGAAAGCACGGCTAAATTTTGCTATGCCACTTGGTGCACTACTCTTTGCTGAAAAGCGGCCTTAAGCCAATGTGACCAATGTCATCACATGGGGCCCCGCACTTGGGGGGCCCCCGCACCAGCGCAGTGAGCATATTGCCTGCTGCTGCAGCCAGGATCTCTGTGGGTTGTAAGTGAGGTGAGCAGAGCAGCTTTACCTTGGGCCCTCCCACCTGCCCCTGCCTCTGAATGGCCCCAAATGGGCCGCCTGGAAGCCGTTGGCAGTGATGTCATCATGTCACCACCAACTATCTCCAGGTGCCACCTGCAGCACCACAAACCCCACAAACGGGGTGAGTGCGGGCCCCGCTGGAGGGTGGGAGGCCCCGCAAGAAGGCCCCACATTGGGCCCTGCCATTCCTAGAGCTGGCCCTGGTGGTATATATACAATTTTCTTGCTGATAATAATAATAATAATAATAATAATAATAATAATAATTTAACCATGGCAGGAGGAGGTTTTCCCCTCATCCTTTTATTTTCCGATCCCTTCCTCCCTCCCCCAATTATTTTTAAACAGTTTTGGAGGCCCATAGTTTTAAAATAGTTTAAAACAGAGGGCCAGTGTGGGAGCATCCCCAGGAACCCAGAATTATCTCGTTTTTTAAAAAAAAAAAAATTAAATACTGTACGTACAGTATAAGTTATGCCCAGCCACCATTCACTCCCTCTGCAAACTCCCTCGGCTACTGATTTCCCTCCCCACAAAGCCCCCCCCCCTTCTGCTGCCGTCAGTGTTCTTGCCATAAGGTTAACTTTCAGATGTGCTGCGTCACTCGCCCCGTGCTCATGTATTTATGATCTTGTTTGTATGTCGATCGGTCAGATGTTTGCAACGCGCGTGTTCTTGCGAGCCCGCCCATCCCAACCTGGTCCCTATTTGCATGCTATGCGTCAGGGCTCCCTCCCACATCTTTTTTCCTACCCTTGTAATAAATTCCTTGAAACCAACCTCCTTGCTTGAAACGCTGCGTGGCGCAAGGGTCCGCCCCTTTGACCTCTTTGCTATCTCTTATCTTCAGAGATAGGAACGCAAGCAATGTGGCTGATCTCGTTTTGATTAGGACGTGGCTTCAAATGGAGACGGGGCAGAAACCTCTATTTGCATCATTTATCTAGGTAACATAATAGAGGGATAATAATAATAAATAATAAATCCTTGCGCTGTGTGTGTGTGTGTGTGTGTCGATTGTGTGTGTGGTGACCCACCACCTCCAACCCCGCTCTCTCTGGGCTTTTGATCTTCCGCCTCCTTTCTCCAAACTGGTGGATCAAACCGATGAACGTTCACCGCCTTCCAGCCACCGAACCGTGGCCGTGTAAACCGGAGCGCTGCCGCAATCTCTGGAGAATTCAGCTTGAATGGGCCCAACCAAACACGACAGCGGACAACCCTCGATCGTCTCTTGCCGCTTTGAGGCTGAAACAGAACCGCACGGCTGGGGAGCGGCCAGTTTGCTAGCAGCCGCAGAACCCCCAAAGTGCGGCGTTTCGTAACTGCAGATCTACTTCTATTTACCTCTCTGCCACTTTCTCGGGATAAAGCAAGCCCAGGAAGGTTGACATCACGTTCTCTGCCCAATGAATTCTGGGAAATGTAGTTCTCTAGAGGCCAAGCATCTTAGTATTATACTATACAGATGTGCCCTGGTATCCACTGATTTGTATCCACAGTTTCAGTTATCCATGGATACCATGGAGGTTGGGATGCCTATTAAAAAGATAGGGGAACATTACACAAATCTCCTTTTTTCTTTTTACCTTGCTGCAGCAAAACCAGTGATGTTCCCCTGTCTTTAAAAAGGCATCCCCGGTATCATGTTTCCATGGGGGAGTCCGGAATGGAACCCCAGAGGATACCGGGGCTTGCCTGTATTTATAAAGCTAAGCCATCATCACTGATACTTGGTTTCTTCGGCTGAGAAGCAAGCACAATTAGAGGTGGGGAAGCACTGTTGGCCTTCCCTGTCCTGTGATTGGCCCACTCAAAAGAGGAAAAGGGGTCGTCCCATATGAATCTTCTCCATGGAAAGAAAAGTAAGGGGGGGTAGGGTCAGGTGATTTTCAGTGGACAAACCAGTAGGATGAGAAAGGGTTAAGCAAGCCCCTCCCCTCTGCTTGCTTTTACCATTCAGCTTCTTATGGTTGCTTTTCACATTACTGTGGCTATCCCAGTGGATTCAGTATCCACAGATTTTACTCACCACTGATACCGGGATCCATCTTTAAATGTAACAAGGGGGGAAAAGGGCCAAAATAATTCCTTCATTTACCTCATCTGTGCTGGCCTAATTTAGGATTGTGCTCACAGTGCTATAGAGCCAACATGCTCTTTATAGTACAGAAAAAAGGGTTCTGTGCAGTGGTGGGATTCAAGGGGTTTGCCCAGGTTCTATAGAACCGGTTGTTAAATGGCCGGGCTCTGCCCACTCGCTTACCTCAGCTGGCTTCCGGGGTTTTTTGGCTCTGGCTATGATATCATAGTGCAAGGAGAACCAATCGGTCAATCCTCCAGGAAGTCAAGCCTGATTGCTCCCTGGAAGGACAAATCCTGAAGCTGAAGCTCAAATACTTTGGCCACCTCATGAGAAGAGAGGACTCTTTAGAAAAGACCCTCATGCTGGGAAAGATTGAAGGCAAAAGGAGAAGGGGGCGGCAGAGGATGAGATGGTTAGATAGTGTCACCGAAGCAATGAGCATGAAATTGGGCGAACTCCGGAAGCTAGTGGAGGACAGGGAGGCCTGGCGTGCTGTGGTCCATGGGGTCGCGAAGAGTCGGACATGACTTAGCGACTGAACAACAACAACAATGATGTCATAGAACCGGTTGTTAATTCATTTGAATCGCACCACTGGTTCTGTGGTATGGAGGTTAAACATACAATGCACAGATGTGCCATTAATGAGTTCCGTCACAGTCTCACTTTCCTTTATTGAAATGACAGCCAGTCACAGCCACACCAGAAACTGCCCCTGTACTTCCAGTTGAAAAAAATGTGCTGGGAACACTGCGATGGGTTCTTAACTACCAGTGTCTCTCCTACCAGCAACAAGCCGCACCCTCCCCAGAGTCCTTGTGCATATTTCAGGGAGGAAGATAGACATGCCCCTGTGACGCTCAGCAATGCGCTGGGCAAAACGTTCTACAACATATGCCGTGGCCATACATTCAGCCCAATCCTAGGCATGTCTACTCAGAAGCAAGTCCTTTTGTGTTCAATAGGGCTTACTCCCAGGTTTGCAACCCGAGTCAGCCTATGCATCCTTCTGGCTGAATAAAGATCAACAGTGACAAGCAGCAGTTCTCCAGGTTTTCAGGTTTGTTTTTCTCAGACTTGCCTAGAGGATTGTGGGTTGAAGGTGGGAAGTTCAACATGCAAAGCAAGGGGCTTAGACAAGGGTCTTCCTCCCCAACCCTATACCAAGATTTCTCCTGTATTCTGCATGCAAGGCATGTGCTTGTCCAACAAAACAGTGCTGGATCCCGAAGCTGAGAAGTTATCTGGGTCTGCTCCCTCACCTTCCCAATGACATCATTTTTAAATTCATAAAGGCACACATGGGTGAGGGCCAACGTTTCCGCTTCCCTTTCCCAAGTGCAGAGCCCTACTGTGGCTGCACAGAGGTGGCTCTGGAGCACTCAGTGATGATGTCATCGCAAGGGTACACTGAGAGGGAAGCTGTGCAGGCTGCCCTTAAAGCTGCAAGGCCGCCCTGCCACCCTGCGTAGAGGGAACACTGGTCAGGGCAGTGGCAACAAAGGCAAACAGAACAACTCTGAACAGAAATTCTTTGGTCAGCACAGAGAGTACAAATTTGCATGTATTCACTAGTTTCCATAAGTAGCACCTTTGGGGCAGAATGTAAGAACCACTGTTCCAAAGTAAGGGACAATCCAACAGTTTGGGGTGCACGGGGGATAGAGTGAAGAAGTCCTGCTCCCTCACCAGTGGATCATCTCTCCCCCTTATTTTCCACTATGCCCACGAGTCCATAGAGCTTCATATTATTGGCGTTTATAGAACACTCCAGAACATTCCAGAACCTATCCACTAGGAAGAACTGGATTCCTGATATGTCACCAAGGCAATGGTGGGGCAAGCAGAAGCTCCTGCACTCCCTGTCACCTCCAAGATGTGTTTTCAGAAGAAGGTTCTGGCTTTACGGAGTGGGGCCATGTCAGAACCATTCACTTGGGTGAAGAAAACACAATACAGTCCTATAACAGAAGTGTCCAGCTGAGGTAGAAAACTGTGAGGAGAAGCAGAAAGTGGCAATCGTCGGAGACCGAACTGGAGGCGAAGGTTGGCTCAGCAACTCGGTAATAAGTGATGTTCACAAGGCCAAATTGAACACTGGGGAGATTTGTCTTTATCCAGTCCTGGTAAAAGCCAACGCGGGTGTAGACGCCTGGACGGTTTGGGACGGCGCACATGTCCCCCCAGCTCACAATGCCAGCCACAAACCAGGCACCATCCTCTTGGCAGACCAGGGGGCCACCGGAGTCACCCTAAGTTCAGAGAAAGAGGAAGTGAGTTCCCAAGATTATGTCCCTCAGACCAACCACACTCTTCCTGATGGCCTCTCCCCAACCTGTTTTCATATCTAATAGTGGTTCCCAAACTGTGGGTCAGGACCCACCAGTGGGCCATGAGCCAATTGCAGGTGGGTCACGAAGCACCTAGAGCTGCCATCTTTGAAAATATGGAAAGATGGTGTGCTGGAAAGGGGGAGGGCTGTGTGGCTGTTTTGCTTGGGTCAAGGTTGTAAATAGGCTTTTTTTTCCTTTCTGATTCATGCTGCTATTGGAAAATGGCTGAGAAATAACCCAACTTATTGCTGCATTCTCAGGAAAGCAGCAGGTTCTGGCGTCGCAATGACATCACTTCCGGCCATGACATCACTTCCAGTGGGTCCTGGATAGATTGTCATTCTAAAAAGTAGGTCCCTGTGCTAAAACGTTTGAGAACCATGTACTAGAGGTTGCTCAATACAGGATACAGGGCCGGCCCACCCAGGAGGCCAGCTGAGGCGGTCGCTTCAGGCAGCAGATTGACAGAGGCATCTGTCTTTGTCTATCTACTTGCCTCCTGTGCTTCTCCTCCTCTCTCCACTCTTTGGAAAAGGGGAAGAGGAAATGTGGCTGGGAGGAAAGTGCTGCCCTAGAACACTGGAGAGCAGGAATTGCAGAGGCTGGCACAGAGGCGTACCAAGAGGAGGATCCAAGAGGAGACATTTGTAGGCAACAAAGCCTCCGTTTTGCTCTAGCCACTGGGAATGGCTCCAAAGCGGAGGGGGAGAGGCTGCTTGCAAAACTTAGTGCTCTGACCCCCCCTCTAGGTACACCTCTGGACTGGCACACCAACAGTTGGGGGGGGGTAGCATTTAGCATGCCACCACAGGCATATACTGGGCATTTGCTGCAGCATGGGAAAGGCTGGATAGACATTCTTCAAACAAATAAATAAATTCTGCAATAACCTTTTTATCAAGTTGCTGCTAAGCATGTGCAGAATGCCATCCCCTCTGCACTGGGAAATCACAAAGCTACACATATGGATTTTCCAGGATCTTAGCTGTCAGAAATCAACTGTGGTGCCTGCTAATGTGCCATAAAACCCTTCCAAGCAAATGCTCGCATAACCTATCCTAGAATCCTAGTCTCATATCAGGCCTGTGTCTGCCTCCTCTCTTACCAGACATGCATCTTTCTCTCCCTTGGCATAGCCAGCACAGATCATATCGTCCTGGATCTCTCGGATACTGGCCTCGATATTTGTGCCAATGTGGTACATGGCGTCACAGGCCGACGTGCCAATCAAGGGCAGCTGGATCTGTTGTAGGGTCTTGGGAGCCGCAAGACTTGCTAGTGGAAAACACACCATGGCAGAGAAGAAAAAGTGAGAATCAGAAATCAAGCAAGCAAGAGTTTCACACTACTATGGGAAAGGTTACAAATTATTTCCCTCCCACCTTAAAAATGACTACTTCTTTGTCTTCTTACCCCGTCCCTTGGTCCTGCACATCACCTAACCAAACTGCCACAAAATATTTTATTTCTTCCCACCAATTTCACTTTTTCTTTTGAATTCTGTCATGCCCATGGAGGTATAATAGTAACAGGAGACGACATGACGTCATTTTTCTGAAGCCACATGGGTATACCAATATGGTTGACTCAGATCATTGCCGCCAAGGAGGATTGCCGCGAATTCATGAATAAAAATCTCCCTGCACGTGTGTAAAAGTTAATCTCAACCTCTTTAATCATGCCTGCGTGTTCTGCATACGGGTGTGCGAATCGCTGTACGAAAAATGGGATTTAATTTCCACGGAAATATTCATGTATTCACATTACATCGGTTCAATAAAACTACAGTTCACTGAAACAGTGAGTGCTTTATTTTTGAAGCTGTGTAACTTCTTGTTGTTCCTAGCAGTCTTATTCAGCATTTTCTGACACCCACCGTTAATGGTCTAGAAGGAAAAAATATATATTTTCCCCCCTCCTTTTTTCCCCCTTCCCATTTACACATTTTTTCCCACCTTCCATTTTCTACTGTAATATTTTCGAAATTCTGAACATTAACAGAATTTGTGTTTTTTTTGGGGGGGGAAGTAGAAGTTTTAAAAAAAAACTCTTAATAGTCTAGAAGTAAAAAAGAATTACTCTCATATTGACAACAACTTATGTTATGAAGAGATTTTAATGAAATTTTCCTATATATTTATCTAATTTTTGCCCACCCTCCCCTTTTTTTTCTTTTCTTCCCGTTCACACTTTATTTTTCCGCCTTTCATTTTCTACTGTAATATTTATGAAATTCTGAACATTATTGGAATTTTTTTTAATGGGGCATGGCCGTTTTATTTTTGCTTGTGTAGATTTCAAAAAATAAGTCTGGGAAAATAGTGCAATCTGAGTTTAAATAGACAGCAAGTAGCATTTCGTCAGGTATGTTCAGTAATATAATTATGAATTTAACCTTGTAATTGCATATTAAATCATAATAAGGTTACCAATAATGTTTCTACACAATTACATGTTTTTATTTTCATAAGTTTTTATTTAAGCAGTAAACTATTCAATCCTAAACAGTACGAGCAAAGCAATCTGAAATGCTTGGAATGAGGATTGTTTTGAGTATACCAACATGGCTGCTAAGCCCGCCCCCTGGCTTCACTTCGCTCCTATTACTTCTTAAGGCATGTCGTCTCCTGTTACTATTATACCTCTATGGTCATGCCTAAATACCTCCCACTTCCTCCTTATAAGCCCCACCCCTTGTAAGCTCCTCCCTCTATCCAATTAAAAACCCACCTCTAATGGCCCTTGAAGCCAAGCTTAACAATTAGGCCTGCATTTAATTAATGCCTCTTTTTCCTGTTTTGGTCCAATTTTTTACTTTCCTTCTGAGCTGAAATAATCTAGACCAGTGGTTCTCAAACATTTTAGCAACGGGACCCACTTTTTTGTACCACAATCTTCTGGGGCCCACTGGATGTGCTGTCATTGTGACACCAGAGCCTGCTGCTTTCCTGAGAATGCAGCAGTAAGTTGGATTATTTCTCAGCCATTTAGCAACGTGACTCAGACAGAAAAAGCCTATTTACAACCTTGACACAGGCAAAATAACCATACAGCCATCCCCCTTTCCAGCACCCCATCTTCCCAGATATTTTCAATATGGCTGCTCTAGGTGCTTCAGGACCCACCTGAAATTGACTCGCGACCCACTGGTAGGTCCCGATCAGTGGTGTCATTCAAATGATTTAGGAACAGGAACTCACTTTTGATTGGCACTTGTCGGGAACCCGGAACCAGCCACTGAGCCCGTTAGGATCCGGAACGCCCGTTCTGGTCCGTTCCCCCGAATGACATCACTGCCTTCGCCCCCCTAGGAATCCGGAGTCGCTCCCTTTAACCCTCTGAGTGCCAGCCAACCAAGAAGAAAAGCTCTTTGCAGAGGAATTGGGAGGGAGGAGGAGGGAGAGTGAAGTAGGCGGAGTCAGCCCTAATTTTAACTAGTGGAACTGAGTTCCCCCGCGTTCCCCCTGCATGACATCACTGGTCCCAACCCACAGTTAGAGCTAGACTCCTTCTCTAGCCTTCGTTCTCTTCCTGTTCCCCAAAACTATCACAATCTCATTTAGCGGTCTTATGTCTCCCCCGCCCCCACCTCACAACGCCTCCTCACCTCCAAACTGCGGGGATCCCCATCCCGTCACCCAGCACAAGGATCCATTTGGAAATTGCACCTTAGCATCTGGGAGACAGGCCGGAAGAATGCCTTGGGTGAAGCGGACAGGACGCTCTAGCCGGGCTAAAGCTATATCCCCACTGGTCCCATCGCCATCATAGCCATTGTGCACAATCACCTGGGACAATTTGGACCACACAGCATTGGGGTCTGATTTCAAGAGCTGGAAGTTCCCCAAGTTTACTAGGTAACGAGAGCGTTCTGTATGCCTGTTGGTAGAAATCACCGAGAGTCAGTTCTGGGGGTTCTGAAGGGAAAATGGGTACGTAGTATTTATATTATTCAAATTATCTATCAAGCTATGCCAACATCCTCCAGACTATCCCAAACCATCATCCAAGGGCTTACAATGACCACCACTACCTCTGTTGCAGCTGCCAAATTTCCTCCTGTCACTTGGCATGAAGATACAGAGTTGTCCGCCATGTTTGTTTATCCGTGGCAGCCATTTTGTTTTACATTCTACATTCATACCATTGCAAAGGAACATAAGAGTGCTGGGCCAGTAAGTTGCCATCTGTGACTGAGGTTCTGTTTCCACTCACCCGGGGAAGCAATGGGCTGCTGTCAGCACCCACTCAGCATTGATGAGGGTCGCACCACAGGTGTGCTTTCTGTCATACTGGAGGCTGACTTGCCAAGGCCAAGCCCCACGAGAGGCATCTTCTCCCCCCACAATACGGTTTTTGGCCACCACCTGGCCGCACACTGTTGGAAATGTGTGAGAGGGAAACAGTGATTAACATACAGCTGTCTCGTGCTACTGACACTGCTGGCTGAAGAAGAAATGCAGCCTCAAACTCCTTCTAGCAGGCTAGGGTTGCTCATGTTTTTCAGCTTCTAGAATGCTTGCGATGCTTCCTATCTTTCTTTTGAGCTCAAAGCTATTGAACACGATGGCCTCCATGCATTTAAGTTGCGCTAGCCGAAATATGGTAGCCTCCAAACATTATGGTAGAAAAGGGTGGCCTCTGTGCATTTGAGTCTAATGACTCGTCTACAACTCAATGCCAATTTGTCATTATTGAATCTAGCTAGATTAACATACACATGTCTCCTAAACTGAAGTTAAGCCAGCACAGTTAGGCCTGGAAAGTTTGGCCGGCAAAAGGACCACCGTAAAGCGTGTTTGGACCACTCTCAGAATCAGGGAGGATGGCACACATCTGTGTGCCAGCCTCTCTAACTCCAAGAGTGGTCCAAACACACTTTATGACCAAACACACCTTGTGCTGGCCAAACTTTGCTGGTTTAGCTTATGCCATCTTAACTCCAGTTTAGGATTGCGCTCTCAGTTATAAGGTGAAGCTGATTTTTCTTTCTGGGCCCTTGGGCCTTTAAAAGTTGCACAGCTGCAAAACATTGACTCAGAGGAGAGGCTCGAATCATTGTCACTACAACCTCAGGGCTGTGGGTTTCAAACCACCCTCCTTCCTGTTCTGTGGCAAATCACTTACCTGACTGAATGCTCTTTTTTGCATCTCCTGGAACAGAGCAGAGAGAGAAGAAACATGAGTGTGTTTTCATCGTTCACTTTTTAAATCTCAGATGCTGCAAAATTCCAGTGCAGAGAGAGTGTGTTTTGCTTTTGTGCAGGGGTCTCCAAATTAGAGCCCACCACCACATTTTATCCAGTCCACAACAACTTAAAATATTTTGACACTTTTACTCATTAGACATCATTTCTCAGTATCAGCACGGCATTGTTTCTTTGTGAATGTCACATTTCTCTTTTGTTCTGAATCATATCATGCTGGTTACATAAAAGATCCTAACAAAACTTATTCCGGGTGCAATCCTAAACTGGCGTAAGGCACATCTGCACTGCAGATTTGGGCACTGGGCCAAATCTAATAAGAACATAAGAATATAAGAAGAGCCCTGCTGGATCAGGCCAAAGGCCCATCTAGTCCAGCTTCCTGTATCTCACAGCGGCCCACCAGGTGCCCCAGGGAGGCATGAGACAACAAGATGCTTGCATCCTGTTGCCACTCCCTTGCAATCTGCGCAGCGCCGGCCCATGGACATTGCATAGCCCATCAGCAGCTACTGGGATCATTGGGACAAATGCTGGAAAAGCCATTGGCCACCTCTGAAAACAGGCCCACAGTCTGTCACCTGAAGCAATGCATTTCACTAGGGTTGCCTACTCCAATGGGAGTTCTTCCTAAAGATGTGCCTTCCCAACAGGATGTAACACTAGATATCTTCCTGTTCAGATCTCCAGGCTTGCTCTCAGGTGACCCCGGGAGGCAGGTGCGGGTTCCTGGAGACTCCGGTCCACATTTGATGGGCTGGAAGCCCAACATTTCACCCAACGTCACAGTAGCATAAGCCCTGCAGGCTGGTCCCAGCCCCTCTCAACCCCCATCCTTACAAAAGCAGTACTGTATCAGAGCCACCACCAGGAAAGGAAATCGTTTCCTTGATGATGGTAAGATTATGCCTTGGGCACAAGGCGTCAATTTGCTGCAAGTTCAAAGAAATGCATTTTCCAGCGTTCCAGTTGAAAGACGTTCCAGATTCACTTTTCAGGCCACCTGGGTGAACAAATGAAGCATTGGGGCAAAGCTGGGGAAACCAGACAGTGCAGTCTAAACAAGAACAACGGAGGTAAGCAGATCAAAACCTGTGTCTTAAAAAAATGCCAACAGTTATGTTGACTAAACACCTCCTAGCTAACTGAGCACTTTTGCAAGTGGTGCTCCTGTTATATGTATATTATATTGCATTGGGGTGGGGAACTGATCCTTTTTACTCCAGCACAGTGTCTTTTCAAGTGGCCGTTCGTGCATTTGTTTTTCAGCATCTTTTTAGATTGTGAGCCCTTTGGGGGCAGGGAGTCATTTGGATTATTTAAGAGCACAATCCTAACCTGGAGTTAGGCCGGCAAAATTTGGCTGGCATAAGGGCCACAGTAAAGTATTTTATAGGGACATGGTGGCGCAGTGGATTAAGCCGCTGCTGCTGGGCTTTCCGACCAGAAGGTTGGGAGTTCAAGACTGCGCAGCAGAGTGAGCTCCCGTTGCTTGTCCCAGCTCCTGCTAACCTAGCAGTTCGAAAGCACCTAAATGCAAGTAGATAAATAGGGACCACTTCGGTGGGAAGGGAGCGGCGTTCCGTGCACTACGGCGTAGAGTCATGCCGGCCACATGACCACGGAAGCTTGTCCTCGGACAAAACGCCGGCTCTACAGGCTTTGAAACGGAGATGAGCACCACCCCCTACAGTCAGTCACGACTAGACCATTCAGTCGTGGGAAACCTTTATATTACCTTTAAAGTGTGTTTAGACCACTCTCGGAGTCAGGGAAGATGGGGCACGTCTGTGTGCTGGCCTCTCTGACTCTGAGAGTGGTCCAAACATACTTTACGGTGGCCCTGGTGCCGGCCAAACTGTGCCGGCCTACCTTCAATTTAGGATTGCGCCCTGAATCTCTCTGTAAACTGATTTGTGTACTTTTTTGTTGTGGTACTACTACTACTACTACTACTACTACTACTACTACTACTACTACTACAGCAGCGCACATTTTGCAATGTTATTTATAACAACAAAACTGAAGAAAAGCCAGACCCTTGGGAAGGTCCTTGGGAAAGACTTGATGTCGGGATGAAACAAATCAGCCAGTAAGATCAATCTGACTGTGCGGAAATTTCATCAACAACAATAAACCAGCCTGTGATCAACTGGGAGACCTCTGGGCAACTGGCAGTGGAGCAACAAGGGCTTCCATCTTCAAATGTTTTAACAATACCAACAATGATTCCCCCTCCCCTCCCCCCAAAAAATTGAGACAGATGTTAGAAAGAAGAAAGCCTGAAGTAAAACCAGGAGCAAATTTTGCTATGTGAAAGGAGTATAAGCTCAGTTCTGATAACTGTTCCTGGGCTGAACATATGCCCAGAGGCACCCTTGTCCTCCGTTCTAAGCATTTTTATGCCAGTGAGTCACTCAGAGCGCAATCCTAACCTGGAGTTAGGCTGGCACAGTTAGGCCAGCAAAGTTTGGCTGGCACAAGGGACACCGTAAAGTTTGTTTGGACCGCTCTTAGAGTCAGAGAGACCAGCACACAGTCGTGCACCATCCTCCCTGACTCTAAGGGCAGTCCAAACGTGCTTTACGGTGGCCCTTGTGCTGGCCAAACTTTGTTGGCTTAACTTGTGCCGGCCTAACTCCACCCGATGGTGAATCTCCCAATTCTCCTCCAACGGAAGTGGAACACACTTCCAGCTCTGGTGCCAAGGTAGGCTTGTGGGATGGCAAGGTTGGGCATTTGCCAGGGCCACAAGCGGAGCACCTGGCCCTTCATCAGAGGGAACATGTGGGCATTCTCAGTATGCATGCCTCACCAATTCCAGGGCAAGGGGGCCCACTGAAAATGCCTTGCCCAAGGAACTCTGAAAATCCTGGAATCAGCACTGCCAGGTGCAAGGCTCCAGCAAGTAGACTGTCATCCAGGCGGCCTAGAATGCCTTTAGATTTGAATTGTGTTATTTTTAATTAAAATTAATTAAGAATCTAATTTAATTGCATGCATTTGCTGCTGCAATCAGTCACATTTGTTCTTCCCTGAAGATCGTTGGTTGTTGGGCTGCTGTCCAAATGGGACAGGGATTGGGGATAATTAGCATCTAACAAGCAAGCCAGCTCTTCCTGGTCCTTTCTGGCATGAACTGGAGCAGTGTGGGAGGGGCCTCACGATTGACCTGCAATTTCCAGGAATTGGAATAAGCATCTATATCACATGACTTCCAGGACATTCCAACATTACATCACATGGCTGGAGGGGGGGAACGGACTGCAGGAAAAGCTTCAGGGCGCAATCCTAACCTGGAGTTAGGCCGGCACAATTAGGCCAGCAAAGTTTGACCCGCACAAGGGACACCGTAAAGCATGTTTGGACCACTCTCAGACTCAGGGAGGATGGCGCATGACACTCCCCCTTTGCCTCCTCTGCTTGCTCCAGCTACAGAGCTCAAGGAGACCCATTGCCAGTTGTGGGGCGTATGTAGGGGGAAGGGAATGTATTTTCCATTGCCTCTCCCAAGCCTCCCAATTAAACTTCCTCCCACCACTAGTGTGCACAGGCGCATGCTATGGGTGGGGAAACCATAGGATTGGGCTGTGGCTGCTGAAAAGGCAGTGGTGAAATTCAGCCAGTTCTCACCAGTTGTGCAGAACCGGTTGTTAATTTTAGGTTGGGAGAGAGAAGAAAGGCAGCGGCCGCCCTGAAGGACATAGAACCGGTTGTTAATTTATTTGAATCCCACCACTGTGAAAAGGCCATAATGGGTGGCCCAATAACCAAAAGCATCAAATAAACACCTGTTATTTGTGATCTACAGTTGCATCTTTAATAGAGTAACAGGTGAATAATAAGTTCAGTTATACAAGCCAATGGGAGGAAAGCTATGGCGAACCCAGACAATTTAATAAAAAGCCGAGACGTGACCCTGCCAACAAAGGTTCGCATATCAAAAATATGGTTTTTCCAGTAGCAATGAATGGCTGTGAGAGCTGGACCATAAGACAGGCAGAGCGCCGAAGAATAGATGCTTTCGAATTATGGTGTTAGAGAAGACTCTTGAGAGGCTCCTGGACTGCAAGGAGATCCAATCGGTCAATCCTACAGGAAGTCAAACCTGATTGCTCCCTGGAAGGACAAATTCTGAAGCTGAAACTCAAGTACTTTGGCCACCTCATGAGAAGAGAGGACTCTTTAGAATAGACCCTCATGCTGGGAAAGATGGAAGGCAAAAGGAGAAGGGGGCGGCAGAGGATGAGATGGTTAGACAGTGTCACCGAAGCGATGGACATGAAATTGGGCGAACTCCAGAAGCTAGTGGAGGACAGGGAGGCCTGGCATGCTGTGGTCCATGGGGTCATGAAGACTCAGACATGACTTAGCGACCGAACAACAACAACAACACAAGCCAAATCAACAGTCCTGGCTCCTAGGCACAAGCCCCACTCCCAGAGCTCAGGAGAATACTCAGACAACCTGCTCCCTCCCCTCTGCCTTGGTCCTGTCTTGTTAACACACCCCATCTATAGCTAGACTTTTCATCACAGATGTACCTGAGAAACCCAGCATTTACTTAAAGAGTAGGGAACATTGCCTTTTTTTGGCCCTCTTCATCCTCACTGACATCACAAGCACAGAAGGGTCAGAAAAGAAATACAGCCCTTCATCGGCATGAAAAGACTCCCTGCTCCCATTGCATTCAATCAAGGTGCCCTCCTTGCTCTAACCACTAAACCTCCCACTTGAGAAGATTGAGGGCAGAATCCTGACCTGGAGTTAGGTCGGGATAGTTAGGCCAGCCAAGTTTGGCCGGCACAAGGGACACCGTAAAGTTTGTTTGGACCAATCTCGGAGTCAGAGAGGCCAGCACACAGACATCCGCCATCTTCCCTGACTCCGAGAGTGGCCCAAACACACTTTACAGTGTCCCTTGTGCCGGCCAAATTGTGATGGCCCAACTGTGCTGGCCTAACCCCAGGTTAGGATTGCGCCCTAATAGTCATTCCCCCAAATACATGGCACACACACTTAACAGTTCAATGACCCTGCCAGATAGGAAATATGCAGCCCTATAACGTTGCTTAGCCCCCATTTTGACCCTGGGCCTGAGCCCAAGTGACCCCCCCTGCACCCCCCCTCTCATGGGCCCTTATCCAGCCCTTAGGCCCACCTCTCTTCCCTCTTCAAATTCAAGCATCAAATTCAGAAACCCCCCTCGTGCGACTCCAGGAACCCAGGAGTTCGTTTCCAGACAGACACCCTTATTGAGAACTACCCGCCCCCGGCTCTTCCCCCAGCAGACAGGCAGCCTGACTCCCCACAGCACCTGAAGTGACTTACCCTGGCTCAGAGGCAGTATGGAGAGGCAAAGGAGGAGGCAGAGGGGCGTTCTCATGCTTCAGGGGGCCCCTGCCTCGCCTCCCAGGGTACAGGGCAGTCCCAAGCCTGCAGCCCTCCAGGGTTGCTTCCGCAACTAACAGACGGAGCACCGTGAGCTCACAGCCAGTTCCTGCCAGCCTCTGGGGAAAATGTGACCCAACCTGCCTGCCCACCTGGAGCTTTACGGTTCCTCCAAGTAGCAACACCCTACTGGCCTTTTGCCCTATCCTCGCCCGGCTAGACTTTGCTGAGACAGTCATGGGAATTTGGACGGCTCCAGGTTGCGGGAAACGAGGTCCAGCCCCAAGGGGGGGAAACCAACGTTCGTGTTGCTCGGCCTTGGCCTGAACAGACAAACACAGCCCTTGTTTGTCCTTCCCTGCACACAGCCCGGTGCTCTCCACGTCTTGCGATCCCACGACCAGGCCGCGTCAATCCTACTGCATATCTTCTGATGGGATTTATCCCAGCCCGGGCCAGCAATGCTCAAATTTCTGCCGGCCAAACCGGCGCATCTCTGGGCAAAAGGAGAGTCCGCATCACAAATCAGACTCCGTAAACGGTTGCGCTCATGAAACAGCAGGCAATGGAAAGGCGGTGCGTGGAAAATTCCGGAATGAGGCTGCGGAGTTGGGATCCGGCTGCAGGTTTGAGGCGATCAGACCTGGGCTGGCGAGAGAGCAGCCGGCAGTGTCAGCACCGTGGAAGACAATGACTCCTTGTTAGGTTTCTGTGTAAGCTTGGTGCAGGCATCAGGTTGCTGAAGGCTCTGGGAACAAAGCCCTGCAGTGCCTCCCCGCAAGCTTGGCAGCAACTGATGCCAGCAGTTGTGGGTAGCAGCTCCTCCTCCTCCTTATCAACTAATGTGAGGGATCTACAGCCACTGATTGGCACTGGGGAGCTAGCCAGGTGTGCCCTCTCATGGGCACAGTTTCTCTACCCAGGCCTCAACTGGGCCAACCTTGATGCTACCCCTGTACCATTTGGGAACTCATAAACACACAGATTGACTCTTTTGCCCATTCGATTGGATCTCCTTTGCATTTATGCTTTGCGAGACAACTGTACTTATACACAGCCCTTTGCCTTGCAGGGCACTTCATAGCCACATCCTCCTTATATTAAGGCTCAGTTGCAGCTTATGCAAACATTAACTGTATGCAAACATTAACTTCCTCTAGGCTGGAACAGTACAAGTAGCATTCTTTGTTATTTAACATGCAGGGTTGTGGTTTTTTTTTCTATTCTGAAAACATGAACAAGAACAAAAGCTCCTCTCACCATAAAATAATGCAGGTATTTCCTATGCGTCGGCAGGTGGAGGAGCCAACAGGGCATGTCAGGTAACTAACAGAAGGAGGAAAAGACAACAGCTTATGCTTTCACTTATCATCATAAGGGCTAGAGCCTTGGTTTTCAAAAATGGAATGAGGTGAATCTGTCACAGTGCAGGGAGAAAGAAAGCAATTGATAAAGAGTTCTAGGGCCACTAGTAATCTTTGCCAGAAGCCCCCCAAAGCTGGATGCAGCCTTCACTATCTATAGCACAAAACAGCCAACCTTCAAGAGGTGATCTAAATCTGTTCGTAAGCAATAATTAGGGGTGGGGTTTATTTTGTTGTTGAAAACTGCTTTTGGGGCATTCACAACCACCTTTTGGCAGTTAAAATACCTGCACAAAAACACAAAACACCGCATTTTGGTGTTAAGATAATTCCCAGAAATTAAAACAGACTACTTTTCCAATTGGAAATAATACTGTGCCTACATCTATATAGCCACATATCACCCGTTTCACCTGTATCCTCTACCTAGTACACTTTTAAAGCGTTTAAAATTAATCAAAATGAGAACTTGGATTGAGAATGTAGAATAAAAACACGCAACACCACAATGTGCTATTTTAATCAAGACATTTTGGAAAAAATGTCACCAAAGAAACACACCCCTAGCAATAATCTTTGAATGGCCTGATGGTTGGTTTGCATTTCTATACTGCTTTTTTCACCTCCGCCAGGCCTTTGGAGTGGCTTACAAATTAAAACAATAAAAGAAACAATAAACCAACATAACATTTTTTTTTTAAAAAATATATCTATATATATACAATGCAGCAAAAAGATAAAAACAGAAAGCAAAAGAGTTCCAATAACTCAGGTCAAACAGAGGTTGGAAAACAAAAATTAACACCTTTGTGGCCCAGGAAAATGTCCGCAAATATGGACTGTCCAGACCACCAAGGGAGCGAGCTCCACAATCCAGGGGCCACTTCCAAAAAGGCCTTTTCTTTTGCCACTGGTACCTGTATCCCAGTGATGTCATGCACCCACTACACACCACTACGCGAGTACCGGTTCCTAGAAGTTGAGCTGGCCCCGCCCACTTGAAGCTGGCCCCTCTATTTAACCAAGGAACAGTTGAAGCAAAATACGTATATACACATCTCTAGAAAGCAAAGCAATAGAAGTTAAATCAACACTAACCACAAGCTGAAGTTATTACAAACATGATCTCATCCATGGCAACAATGATGACATCACTTCCGGCTTATGACGTCACTTCCGGTGGGCGGACCCCAACAAGTGCCAATCAAAAGTGAGTACCTGTTCCTAAATCATTTGGATGACACCACTGCTGTATCCCCAAAGGTGGCACAGCACAGAGCAGGGCCTTTGCTGATAGTTTGCTGATAGTCCCTCTGGACGCAGACGTCAGCCTTGATTCTACAGAGATGCGCTGGCAATTCAGCCTTGTGCCGAAGGCAATCTTCACCGCATGCAGGCTTGCTGCAGAACAGCTAGGAGAAGGGCAGCGGAGAAGACGAAGGGGAACGAGCCCGCCAAAAACAAGACATGGCTCCCTCCCGCATTCAGCGTGACTGGAATCACTCCGAACTGCAGGCCTTGAATGTGGCGTTGCAGCCATTTGGCGTAGGCTGTGACTCTCGTGTAGACGCCGGGACGGAATGGCTTCGCGCAGCCTTCTCCCCAGCTCACGATGCCCACCAGAAACCAGGAGCTGTTGTGGGCACAGACCAAAGGCCCCCCAGAATCGCCCTAGGAACAAAGAGCAGGCCGAGAGCATCTCTCAGGAGCCATCCACAGACAAACAGCATCCCAGAGGCTCTTCCTTGAGAGGGACCACAGGACAACAGTCATTGAGAATTTATCCCCATCCCATCCCAATTCATTTCCGTTCTCACCAGGGCATATTTGTGTCTAAACACACTTATAGGATTGGCTGTGTGGTGCCCAGGCTCCTGAGAGTTGGTGCAGGGCAGTTGCTACAAAACTGAGCTGTGAATCAGGGCTTGGCCGGAACTCAGCTCTGCTATTAAGTTACAATGTGGCCTTAAGCAAGCTCCTCTCTCTCTCTCTCTCTCTCTCTCTCTCTCTCTCTCTCTCAGCCTTAGCTGACCAGCTGCAATATGGGGACAACAATTTTTACTACCCAGTGATGTCATGCAGGGGGAACAAGGGGGAACTCAGTTCCACTAGTTAAAATTAGGGCTGACTCCGCCCACTTCACTCTCCCTCCTCCCCCCTCCCAATTCCTCTGCAAAGAGCTTTTCTTCTTGGTTGGCCTGCACTCAGAGGGTTAAAGGCAGTGATGTCATTCAGGGGGAACGGACCAGAACGGACGTTATGGATCCTAACGGGCTCCGTGGCTGGTTCCGGGTTCCCGACAAGTGCTAATCAAAAGTGAGTTCCTGTTCCTAAATCATTTGAATGACACCACTGGCCCCGCCCATCTCCTATAGGACATTGACAGTACGAAGCACTGCATAATGGCTCACCTGGCAAGCATCTTTGCCCCCCATCTCATATCCTGCGCAAATGGCTTCATCCACGATGGTCACGTTCCTTTCAGAACTAGGACGGGCCACGTTGAAAAGCTCATTGCATTTTTCCACACTTATGAGGGCCACCTCTACTTCTTGGAGTGTGTAAGGGGTAGGAAGTGGCTCTAGTGATCCAAAAGAGAAAGTACGTTGAATTCAGGAAAAATGAATTCAATGTGTCCCCTTACACGAGCCCACCCTCCACACGCCTCCTCCCTTTATTCCATTGGGCTCAAAGCAACTGAAATTACATTTGGAGCTAAATACCGTATTTCCCCAAGTATAAGATGCACCTTTTTCCCAAAAACCCGGGGGCTAAAAATTGGGTGCGTCTTATTCAAGGGGTGTGCCGGGCAGCGCTGCGTTCTCCGTGCTCCCGCTTGCCTTAAAGAGCAGCCAGCCCCAAAAATGTATTTTTCAAATTTCTGGCCCCAAAATTAAGGTGCATCTTATACTTTGGTGCGCCTTATACTTGGGGAAATACGGTAGTTTTTTACGCAAAACCAAATTCAACACCACTTTTAACTGTGATTTTAGCATTCAGAGATGTACGCCCCGGCTATTCCTCACTTTGCGGTCTTCACTTGCCTTCAGATGTGCATGATCAGAATGTTCACAGTTCATCTGCCAAAATTCTTAGCTCCGTAAGCCCTTTTTGTTGTGTAGGTACATTCTTTTTTTTTTTTTTATGCAAAAGTGGAAAACTGGCTGCTTTGTTTTGTTTTGCCCAATGAATTCCAGTTTGCTTGCCCCATCCTTGATCAATGGATTTCTCCACTGATAAACGTCTCATGTCCCTATACAGCTTCCCAGTTCTCACCCATATAATTGATGCGTCCCCATCCAGTTACCCAACAATTCGTGCCCTCAGGGAATTCAGTGGAAGGATCTGGGATACAAATGGGGAGGATAAAGGGGGTATATTTCAGGGGTCTTTGGAGCTGCAAAAGGGCAATGTCGCCAAGCGTTCCTGTCCCAGAGAAGGCAATGTTGGAGATTACTTGGACGACCTTGATAGTCTGGACGTTGGGACTTGGCTTGCCAATCTGGTACTCCCCAACCGTCACTGTCAGAGCAAATTGAGGGATGTGTCTAAGAAACAAAGCAAAAAAAAAAATCACGTGGTAGTTGGAACAAGCAAGCAATTCTGGGGTGGAGCAACACAAGTGACAGGCGAGCATCAGGCTACTTCTAGGACAGCGTTTCTCAACCACTGCGCAGTGGGCAAGAGGTTTGGCTGGGTGGTAACGCTGCTGCCTAAGAAAGCCCAAAGAACACCTGGGACGGCAGTTCAAGACAGCCCGAAGTTTCCATGAACTGCTGATAAAATGCTGACCCCGATGAGTCTTCCCAGCTGGGGAGAGGAGCAGTGATGACTCCCCTTCGGTGAGAGTGAAGGAGTTCCTGTCAAGCTTGGAAGGTGTGTGCAGCAAGAGAGATGCCAGACTGTGAAGGATACCACCTGGACGGAAGTCAGTTCTATGCAAGGTTAGAACTTGTGATTGTAACAATCCCTACATGGCGTTGAGAAAGGCTGCCTATGTAAACCTCCTTGAATAAAGTCCGGAGGAGAAATCCAATGATAAGAAAGGCAGTATATACCATATTTCCCCAAGTATAAGACGCACCCTTTTTCAAAAAATTTGGGCTCTAAAAATTGGGTGTGTCTTATACAAGGGGTGCGCATCAGGGTGCTGAGCCTAACCGTGCATGTAGAGCTAAAATGAGGGCCGCCCCCCCCAGTGTTCAACACCTCTGTCTCCTGTTCAATTGCGGGACTGTGGCCAGTCTTCTTACCTTACAGGCTCTCTTCTCTGATTGCGGGATTGCGGCTTGACTAGGGATTACCGCGGTGGCTGAGAATGGGATTTCATTTCCAAGTCTCGGCCACCACAGTACTTCCTAGTCAAGCCGCAGTCCCGCAATCAGAGAAGAGAGCCTGTAAGGTAAGAAGACCGTAGGGGGGTGGAGGCATATGATGGGACTACTGAGGGGGATGGAAGCATAAGATGGGAGTACTGGGGGGGGGCTGGAGGCAAATAATGGGAGTACTGAGGGGGGCTAGAGGCACATGATGGGAGTACTGAGGGGGCAGTGATGAGTAGTTTTATGAATAAAACTTGAGTTCAGTAACTTTATGTGTGGTGGTACATTTCTGGCCCCAAATTAAGGTGCGTCTTATACATGGGTGCGTCTTATACATGGGGAAATACGGTAAATACTGGTGGTGGTGGTGGTGGTGGTAGTAGTAGTAGTACCACCACCACCACCACTACTACTACTACTCATTCCACTGGTGTTGCTTGAGGTGGTGTTTGGCAATATGTACAAGACCCCCAGACCCCACCTCCTGGCAATGAGACCAGCAACTCAACAAGCAGTGGTACGAGGCTTAGCTTGGCAAGCAGAGCCCTAAATCGTGGTTTTCGCATGTCCAAAAAAGCCCTCCCATCTGCCCTGAGCCTCTTACTGGTGATGGGGTCATCATGTCTGGCCTCCCAATCGGGAACTCATGAGTGATGACGTTCTTGTTCGGTAACTCCCCATGGCACTTCCCAATAGGTGGACTGTGCAAAGTGGTGCAGCAGGGGGGGAACCCTAAGGAACACCGTTCTAGGGTAAGACGATCATGCAGAAAAGCGAAGCAGGGCCCCCTGTGAGGATACTTACTGAAAGCAGTGAGCAGCGGACGCCACCCACTGTTCTGCCACCAGCGACCCACCGCAGAAATGATGCCCTTTGTGACGGATGCTAACCTGCCAGGGCCAGGCTCCAAGCGTTGCGTCTCCGCCCCCAACAATTCGAGGAGACAGCACCGGCTGGCCACAGACTTGGGGAGAAAGGGAGGAAAACCACCACTCAGAATCATCACTCAGTTATTTCTGTTCCTGGGACTGGTGGTGGAGCTTTGTCTCCGGTGAGTCCAAATGGATGAGACACAGGGCAGAGATCTGTGAGCAGCAGGGCCAGCTCCAGGAGCTGTGGGGCCCAATGGTGGTCATTCCCATGGGGTTACACTGGTACACCCTCACCACGGGGCTCCCCACTTGCCAATAAAAGTGCTTGCGGTGTTGCATACAGCCCTGGAAATAGTTGGTGGTGATATGATGAAACACACACCCCGAGGATGGCACCTGGGGTGCTGCACCCCCTCCCCATAGGTAGCTACGCCACTCACTGCAAGTAGATACTTAATAACAACAATGGCAAGCTCTGGTTACCCCTGCTAACTGGGCAAGAGGCACTTTTTCCAAGGGGTGTTCCTCGCATATTTAGCAGGGGAAGAGTAATTGTCCCTCTTCACCCCAGCACAGTGTCTTTTCTAGTGGCTGCTGCTGGTGGTGTTTTGCATTTTTTTAAGATTGTGAGCCCTTTGGGGACAGGGAGCCATTTAACTTTAATGTTTAACTTTAATGCCTGTAAACTGCTTTGTGAACTTTGCATTGAAAAGCGGTATATAAAGATTGAGTGATACAGTATTTGTTTTAAAAAAAAAATTGAGAAATGGTGGTTTAGACTAGCCTGTCCATGTAAGCTGCTTTGCACATTTGCTTCGCCATGGGAAAGGCGGGATATAAACTCTTCAAAAAAAAAATTCCAAGTCCAAGATTCATACCAGTGTAACAGCTGGCTCTCTCTCTCTCTCTCTCTCTCTCTCACACACACACACACACACACACACACACACACACACACACCATGAGGACAGAACATGGTTTCTGAGAACCACAGGTCTGACAACAAATAATACCTCAATATATCATGACGATTCCTAAATGGATCTAGCTAGTCAATACTTGGACCCCTCTGTTCTGGACTCTAGAAGACCTTCTAGAACCCTTTCTGGAAACCCCAGATCCCATTTACTGTCCCCCTGAACCTCTCTCCTCCTGCCACAGTTAAGATTAGAATTTAGCGGTCGTGACTCCGTTTATTGTGCATGATGTGGCTGTCTTCTCTTACCTGAAAAGAGCTCGTTTGCCCCTGGAAAAGAATGGCAAGGAGAGAAAGGTATTAGTATTTCAGGGGAGCCATTGTGAGAAGCCTTAAGTATCTCACACACACACACACACACACACACACACACACACACCACTTTACTTTTAAACCAGGGAGCCAAATTTATTTAACATATGATAAACTTCAGATATTTGAGAGCTGCTGGCCATTGAGCAGTAACATATATAATGGTATATAGTATTATTCCTTAAAACTGTGATTTTCAAAATTTGGGGTCCAGTGGTGACACCCTGAGGATGGCACCCAGGGCACCTACCACCACCACCACCACCCCATAGGTAGCTATGCTACTGGGTGCTGCTCACTTCTGCAGCTTTAAAAAAATGCAGACACCATTGCCACCCTAGAGGCCGCCCACCTCCTCTATATTTTTAAGCAGAAGCAGGCGGCCTTGGTATTTGAGAACAGCAATATTTAAGAAGAGTTGCAAGCTTTAAGCAGTAATATTTAAGAAGAGTCGCAAGCTTTAAGCAGTAATATTTAAGAAGAGTTGCAAGAGAAGCATTCAAATTCTTAAATATATTGACTCACCATGAACATTAAATGCACCTTTCAAATTAAACGTTTTAATTGAGTGGACTCTCAGTTTATAACTGGTAAATAATTGTAAAGTTTGAACATTTCTTATTTACTTTCTTATATTAATTGTGATGCTAAAAGGAGCTCAGCTAACATATTTGGGCAGGATGTGTGGACTGATGGCTGAGCTGCTGGTACTGCCTGAAGAATCCATGGTCTTGTTTTTGGATGGGAGACGGAATGCCAGGCTGTGACAAGCTGCAGTACCTGTTGTGGAAGGACGGAGTCACTGTGGAGCTGATTAGCCAGTGTGGGTAATGTGTGAGAAGGCCCATCGGCCAAAGAACAGATTATGATTTTGAGGACATGTCAAGACTTAACTTATGATTGCCTGCTGAAGCTCGATGGCACATAGCCAGAGGAAAGAAGCACACTGTGAAGGCTATGTGAATCCCAGAATACTGAATATTTGTTTAAAAAAAAAAATACCATTGCAAACTTATGATTTAGACTAGCCTTGGGCATTTGCTTCAACATGGGAACGGTGAGGTATACATTCTCCAAATAAATAAATAAAGTATTTCCAAGAGCTGCCAATATATGTCCAAGAGCAGTGATGTCATGCAGGGGGAACGCGGGGGAACTCAGTTCCACTAGTTAAAATTAGGGCTGACTCCGCCCACTTCACTCTCCCTCCTCCCCCCTCCCAATTCCTCTGCAAAGAGCTTTTCTTCTTGGTTGGCTGGCACTCAGAGGGTTAAAGGGAGCAACTCCAGATTCCTAGGGGGGCGAAGGCAGTGATGTCATTCAGGGGGAACGGACCAGAACGGGCGTGCCGGATCCTAACGGGCTCCGTGGCTGGTTCCGAGTTCCCGACAAGTGCCAATCAAAAGTGAGTTCCTGTTCCTAAATCATTTGAATGACACCACTGTCCAAGAGCCACATGTGGCTCATGAGCCTTGATTTGGCCACCCCTGCTTTAAACCAGAGGCCACTGCCCCTGACAACAGCAGTGTGCTTAATGTTCCTCCTTCTTCATGCTCAGGATATGCTTATCAGTGTCCCAATGGTACAATGTTATGCATTTCTGTGTGTTCCCTGGGAGTGGCTGCCAACAATGTGGAAAAACACACACCACAGTATCGTGATACAGGTCTGCTTTCCTAGTTGTTAAAAAACCGGCATGCGTTATTAAACATTTGGCTTCTGTTTGTTCTTGCGGTTGGTTGCACTTCGCAAATGGAAGAGAACTTGTGGCCTTTAGTTACACATTAGTTACACAAGAATATTGTAGTCTAACTTGGGGCCAAGGTGGAGTGATTGTCATGCATACTTATGTACACAAGGGTGAGAAGAAGAAACTTGTTATGATCCTGTGCATAAAGCTAATAATGGATGTGGGATTAGAAGAAAGAAGAGCCCCACTGGATCAGGCCAAAGGGCCATCTAGTCCCACTTCCTACATTTCACAGTGGCCCACCAGATGCCTCAGGGAGCACACAAGACAACTAGATACCTGCATCCCGTTGCCACTCCCCTGCAACTGGCATTCTGAGGTAAATTCTGAGGTAAACACACTGGAGGTCAGTCAAGATTCTCCACAGCATTTCTCCTTGACAGGCACCAGGACCAGACACTCTTTTTCAGACATGTACTTGCAGGAACATAAGAAGAGCACCACTGGTTCAGGCCAAAGGCCCATCTAGTCCAACTCCTTGTATCTCACAGTGGCCCACCAGATGTCTCAGGGAGCACACAAGACAACTAGATACCTGTATCTCGTTGCCACTCCCCTGCATCTGGCATTCTGAAGTAGCTTACTTCTCAAGTATGATGGTTGCACTCCCCATCACAGACTGTAGCCTGTGATGAACTTTTCCTCCAGAAATCTGCCGAGTCCCCTTTTAAAAGCATCTAGGCCAGATGCCATCACCACCACCTGTGGCAAGGAGTTCCACCAATTAATGACCTGCATCTGGGAAAAAAAGTATTTCCTTTTATCTGTTCTCACTTCCCAACACTCCATTTTAGTGGATGTCCCCTGGTTCTGGCAAAGAGAGGCTGTCAGGTTAGGAAGTGAAGTGATGGTTTTCAAGCACTGTAAAATATGGAGCTCCAGCACATTTCAGCTGCCAACATGCAACTTTTAATAAACTCGTGCCGCGGGCTAGAGTCAGAGGATTGTGAAAGAGTTTGGAGTGCGGAGAAGTCAGTTTGCAAGAAACGGATCACATCCTGAGAACCAGCCTGAGGCGAGTTGTGCAGCTGCCTGTGGAAATTCGGAAAGTGCAAGAGCTGCGCAGCCAGGATGACGATTACACTATGAAGGGAAACACCTGGACAAATGGAGGGTTGTATGAGTTTCTCTCATCAAACAACACTTGGGAAAAACCTTTGGGGGAAAAATGGGATTTTTGGTCAGCCTGCCCCCGAAAACCTCCTAAAGCAGGGGTGTCAAACCCGTTTCATACAGTGGGGCCAAACAGCATTCATGGCACCTGCTGAGGACCAGAAGTGACATCACGAAGCAGGAAGTGACATCACGAAGCAGGAAGTGACATCACGAAGCAGAAGATGGCCCGAGATAAGCACATCATTCGCACATAAAAACTCATCAGCTGCAAATGACAGAGGAGAAAATGTGCAAATCTTGTTCGTAATTTCAAACTCTGAGAGAGCCCAATTGTCACGCTAGGAGAGCCCAATTATAAAAGAAGAGAAATTGCTTCTTGGGGCCGCAACCAGCCCTCTGGCCTGATGTTTGACACCCCTGACCTAGACCTCAAGTCTACAAGTCTTCAAGGAAGGCGGTATAGAAAATACTGCAATACAATAAACTTGTCCTGCAGGGGGCAGCACTGAACACACACATCCTTTTCACATGAAACTTGCTTCCCTGGTAAGAATGAACGTGCTACCTGTCTATAGATTGTCTATAGACTTTTTTTTGCAGGGAAGTCAGGACACTGACATAGCTGTGTCAATGGGGCATGTGCTGCATTCTGCAGTGGACTAGCAGTCACAGAGACCTCAAGGTAAGGAAATGTTTGTTCCCTTGCCTTGGAGCTGCATTGCCCTTATCCCAGTGCTGGAACATTGGTTAGCAGTGCACCCTCAAAGAATAATGGAGGAAGCGTACAGCAGTCGAGCAGACAGAAATCAAAGAACGGCACATCCAAATGCATGGACCAGCTCCTGCACTCACTGTTCAGCAAGGGCCACATCAGAAGCAGCAGGAAGGCCTCGACTGTCCTCGTCATGATCACGGCGTCCTCGCTCTCGCCTGGCCACGCTCAGGAAGGAGTGGGTGTCCGCGAAGGGGCAGGCACTCAGTTTTGTGGCTGGATCTCTGGCAAAATGAAAAGAATCACTTCCTAACAGTGGAGAGAGCCAGGAGCCCTGCCAAAGGGAGGGCAGAGAAACCCGTAAAGTGAAAGTCAGCGGTGTGGACTCTTCAGGCTCAGCTTGGCTGTTGGAGAGAGAACCCAGCAGTCCTAGCCCAGAGTCCTGCAGCCCAGAGGCATACCTAGAGCGGGATCACAGCACTAGGTTTTGCAGGCAGCTTTTCCCCCTCCTCTTCAGAGCCATTCGGAGCCAACATAGCCTCCGTTTTGTTCTAGCCACTAGGAATGGCTCCCGTTATAACTAGGGTTAGCAGATCCAAACTGGGACCGCGTGCCTATCCCTTTAACCATTATATAGAAGAAGGAATTCGGTCAGGTGCAGCTTCTGAAACCCTTCCATGATAAATAATAATAATACTTGTATTTATATACCACCTTTCCTAAGATCACTAGATTTCTCTAATGATGGTAACTCAAGGCGGTTTACATAGGCAGACTTTTATTCACAAACCCGAAGGTTTTTACAATTTACAGAAACGTTCTATCTTTCAAGAACAACACTCATACAGATGGATCTTTCTGGATTTAGCCTTCTTTCTTAGCCACCCGTCTGTCTTCTGCTGGCTGATAAGAGTTTGCAAAACCAAGTACTGTGATCCCCTTCTATGTATGTCTCTGCTGTAGCCCGCCAAATGTCTCCTGCAATTGATAAGGGAACCTAGGACTCAGTGTCCCCCATTATAACTCACTAGCTACCATTTCCCCCACCCCCACAGACTCTTCTAGAGGAGTCCTGAGTCCACCAGGGATGTAGTAGGATACCGGTGTGGCTGGTGAGACAGGAACACCCTACCAGAATTGCCGCCACTGCTGTAATCATGCAAACACTCAGAGCAGCTGGAGCCCATGGGTTGTAAGTGTTTGCAGGATCACAGCCACTGCCGCAGCAGTGGAGGCACTTTTCAAAGAACCTCAGTAGGGTCATTCGACCTCACCAACCACAACACACAGCACATTGCTGGACTCCACCACAATGAACCCCCTTATTTCATCCCAGATCCATCCTGGATCCTCAGCACTGTGTTCTGATCTAACTCAGGACACGTCTTCAGGCTGCAATCCTATGCACACCTTACCTGGGAGTAAGCTCTATTGACTACAGTGGGACTTACTGCTGAGCAGGTAAGCTTAGGATTGGGCTCCAAAGGACTTCTTGGGTATGGCCCCTACTGAACCCATTACAATCCATTACAACTCACATCCTGTAAGAGCTGGATGTAACTCATAGGATGTAAGAGCTGGAACCAACTCACCCCTCCTCCTTGCCATAGATGACAACCCCACTCCTCCCCACCCCACTCCTTTGCAAAGCCTTGCCATGTTGACCCATTGAGATCCCTCTCCATAGACGTTGTCCTACCTTGATCATTTGTTTCTCCACTTGTCCCTGAAAATGTTTGGACCGGGCACCTAAATGGCAGAGTGAGAACCCAACAAAGCAACAAATGTGTCACCGAGGAAGAGTCTTCGCCCCCACCACCAGAAGTAGCAGTGGGGAGAACATCTTGAGAACTCAGATCAAAACTACGCTGCAATCGCCAGAGGGTTTGCGTGGATTCCTATCTGAACTGGGTTGGAGGGCAGATGCGTGACGAGTCTGAATGTTCGCATGTATTTATGGGCCCCAGATGGCCCAGCTCCATGCCCAAGACTGGGCATGTAATCACACTAGCTTTCACATAAAAAAAAAACCAGTTCTCACCACTCCAGGCACCTTCCTTGTGTAAACATTAAACAAGGAGAAATACTGAGCCTTCTTCTACGGTCATTAAAAAGTAATCAAGCAGGAACTAAGCCAAGGAAACTTATTAGCATTAGACAATACATAGGTGGCATGATTGGGGTCCTCCATGTCTGTCTCTTTAAAAGCAAATCTCATACAGGGCCCAATTTGGACCGGAACCCTGGAGATGTAACCCATTGTCCTGATCCTTTCCAATAGAAAATATTTTTCCTCTTGTAACAGCACCTTGGAGGGGTCCAGACCGGAAAAGGACTGCAGTGGGGACAAAACGTTAATGCCCCCAATACACTTCATCTTATTGTGGTCCTGTCCCATATTCAGGGAGTGGGGCAGGGAGCTACTAGTTACCAGGGATGTGCAGTGAGGGTGTGTCTGGTGAGGCAGAATTCCAGGACCTTAGTTCTTTGAAAAGTGCTTCCACTGCTGCTGCAATGGCTGTGATCCTGCAAACACTTGCAACCCATGGGCTTCAGCTGCTCATAAGAATGTAAGAGCCCTGCTGGATCAGGCCAAAGGCCCAGCTTCCTGTATCTCACGGCGGCCCACCAGGTGCCCCAGGGAGGCATGAGACAACGCTTGCATCCTGTTGCCACTCCCTTGCACCCGGTACTCTGAAGTAGCCCACCACCAATGTAAGGAGGTTGCACAGTCCATCATTGCCTATAGCCCACGATGGACTTTTCTTCCAGAAATCTGTCCAATCCCCTCTTAAAGGCATCCAGACCAGATGCCATCACCACCTCCTGTGGTAAAGAGTTCCACGAATTAACTACCCGCTGGGTAAAAAAGTACTTCCTTTTATCTGTTTTAACTCTCCCAACCCTCAGTTTTAGCGGATGCCCCCTGGTTCTGGTGTTTTGAGAGAGGGAAGAGAACATCCCTCTATCGACTCTATCCCTTCCTCAGGGGTTGTAAGTGTTTGTGTGATCATAGCAGCGGTGGCACTTTTCAAAGAATTTTGGCAGGGCGAAATTTCTGCCTCACCTGCCAAACCTGCACTGCACGTTGGTACTATTTACACTGAAAATGGTAAAATGGGTGCAAAGCAGTGAAAAATGCAAATCGTGCAAACATTGGTGGCCTACCTTGGCAGTAACACAGCACCAGTGGGTCAAATGAGCAAATGTAGCTGCAGCAAGGCAGACAGAGCAATGGGGGATGGCCAAGTCAAGTGACGGATGAAAGAACAGCCTATGACCCAACTTTTAGAGCGCAATCCTAACCTGGAGTTAGGCTGGCACAGTTAGGCTAGCAAAGCTTGGCTGGCACCAGGAACACTGTAAAGCGTGTTTGGACCACTCTCAGAGAGTGGTGGATCTACGGGGGGCAGGGGGGCAAAAGCCCTGGGCGCCGTCTTGGGGCCTTCTAGGGGGCGCCAGTGGCCTGCGCAACATTGTGCGGGTAGACCTGGGCTCCGGAGCCCAGGTCTACCCATTGGGACCAGCTGCGAGTAGACCTGGGCTCCCTCGAGGGGAGCCCAGGTCTACCCACGGTCGTTTCTCATGGGTAGACCTGGGATCCCTCTAGAGAGCCCAAGTCTACCCGTGGCTGGTCCCAATGGGTAGACCTGGGCTCTGTGGAGCCCAGGTCTACCCGGGGCTGCTTCTGGTGGGTAGACCTGGGCTCCCATGGGGGCGCACTTCTATTGGGTGCCCTGGGTGCCATTTTGACTAGGTCCGCCCCTGCTCTCAGAGTCAGGGAGGATGGCGCTTGTCTGTGTGCTGGCCTCTCTGACTCCGAGAGTAATCCAAACAGACTTTATGGTGTCCCTTGTGCTGGCCAAACTTTGCTGGCCTAACTAGGCCAACCTAACACCAGGTTAGGATAGCGCCCTTCATATCTTATTCTCCCATAGGATTCTATAGGACCTTTTGTGAGCTGAGCTCATCAGGGAACCCTCTTTGGCTCCCCTGCCCCACATGGTTCTATTGCCATTGCTAAGGGTGGTGGTTTTTTGTTTGGTTTGGTTTGGTTTGGTTTGGTTGAAAACCACATTTTGGGCATTAACAACCACCTTTTGGAGGTTAAAATATCTGAATAAAAACACAAAACACTGCATTTTGGTGTTTAAGATATTTTCCAGAAATTAAAATAGACTACTTTTCCAATGAGAAATAATACTGTGGCTGCATCTGCTGACACTATATCAGTGGCGTCATGCAGCCGGAACGCTGGGCGGGAGGAACGGGTGAGCGGAACGCGGGGGGGGGAAGACAGTGAAACGGAGCGGTACGCAACGGGCGGGCTGCCACTCACCCGTTCCTCCTGCCCAGCGTTCTGGCTGCATGACGCCACTGCACTTTATCACTTGTATCATCCACCTAGTACACTTTTCAAGCATTTAAAATTAATAAAAAGGAGAACTTGGATTCAGAATGGAGAATAAAAATGCATCGATGATCTAAGAGGGTGAACTGGTATGTATGGGACAAGGCAGTCCTTGAGGTAAGCTGGGTCTAAGTCATGAAGGGCCTTAAAGGTCAGTACCATCATCTTCTCTAAAAAAAAGAATCTTAAGTTGAGATCAGAAGTGAATGTTACTCAGATAAAAAGTGTGACCTTCTTCATGGCCTGCGGGCTCCGAGGACTCTTGTCATCAGTCTCACTTTGTGCGTCAGTAAAAAGAAATATAAGTGTTTGTCAGGCAACAAGCGTCCTATACGTGTCCTTGAGGCTCCAATATAGCACAACACTTAGTATTGTTTGGCTGCCAAACCAGTTGGCCCAGTGAAAATTTTCCCTTCATTAAGAGATTAGAACTTACAAGCAGAGCTCAGAACTGCAGGTGTCTGGAGCAATGGAAACGATAGGAAATCATCCGCATTCTTTCCAGTGAAGGCTTAGGAGCCTGCTGCCCACATTGCAGCCAAACCAGATGGGATCTGGAGGCAATGGAGTACAGTGGCGGGGGGTGCCAGATTGCAGGAGGGGGACCCCTCCCCAAGATGACAGCGGCAGCGGAGGTGATCCTAGCTGCAGCTGTGATGCCCTGGCTGCAGCTGCCCGCAAGAGAAGCATATGTAGTGTACGATTATGTATGCAAAAGTATAAAAAATCACTAGTATTTATATACCGCTTTTCAACACAAAGTTCACAAAGCGGTTTACAGGCAAATAATAACATTAAAGTTAAATGGCTCCCTGTCCCAAAAGGGCTCACAATCTAAAAGAATGGAGAACACCACCAGCAACAGCCATGAGAAAGACACTGTGCTGGGGTGAAGAGGAACAATTGCTCTCCCCCTGCTAAATATAAGAGGACACCACTTGAAAAAGTGCCTCTTGCCCAGTTAGCAGGGGTAATAATCACTAATTAATAATCACTATTAGCCATGGAGCAGCCATGCAGTATGGCCAAACTCTTGGCTGTCCCTGTAAATAAAACCAGATTGCCCTGGGACTTTCTCAAATACAAATATTCCTTGCGTCAAGGAATTGCTTAAAACAAATGTTACTGAAGGCTTTTGATATTACTGAAGGCTTTTGATATTACTGAAGGCTTTTGATAGAGATAGATCTATCCATCTAAGCAAGATACTACACATAATATCAAAAGTCTTCAGTCTATCTTCAAAAGATAGCTAGCTAGCTAACTAGCTATCTTTTGAAGATAGACTGAAGACTTTTGATATTATGTGTAGTATTATGCGTAGTAGAT